>JADBJO010010221.1:0-52500 GCA_016801955.1 Conus betulinus
CTGCCTGCTTGCGTGCGTGCGTGCGTGCGCACGTGTTCAAAATTGTTAAATTTAAATACAGTAATCGCAACTCCGGAATGACATCAGAAGATGATATAGACAGATTTGAACGGTTGTGCAAAGACTGTAACGCAGAAGTTTTGGGGGAATTCATTATACAACTGAGTGCCTAAATATGTTATGCGACAAAAAAACACACAAAATACTCAGTTCGTTTTGCAAAACAATGCCTTTGTATCTTTTCTATAAAACTATGTCAAGAGGTAACTGTCACACACCGCGTTTGCATACAGGCAATTATGAACACAGCATATTCACTTCATTCGCGCGCATCTCTTCCATCTATTCAAAGGAGAGACGGAGGAAACAAGAATTCACTTTTTTTAGTATTTCCTTTACCAAGCATAACAAAAAACATCACAATAACGTCTCATACATAATCCGCATTTTTTGTCCAGTGTTCATGTTCATTTATTATGTAAAAATTTTCAGTCACTTTCCATCCACTACTACGTAAACATTCCACATCCCTTTCTTTTTCTTCTGTTTTTCGTTTTTGTACTGTATATTAGTGGACATAGAAATTATTTCTTTGTTAAGATCCAGTTGCTAGAGGTAGGTTAAAGCCACTGGTTGGACGCTGAGGTTTTCTGGAAAAAAAAGACCCCAAGTCCTAACGTTAGCTTTGGGACATGTCATTGTGAATGTAGTTTACATAAGCCATGATAATGAGGATGCAGCTGACGTGTCATTGTGAATGTAGTTTACATGGCCATGATAATGAGGGTGCAGCTGACGTGTCATTGTGAATGTAGTTTACATCGGCCATGATGATGAGATGCAGCTGACGTGCATTGTGAATGTAGTGTCATGATGTGAATGCAGTGAGTGTCATTGTGAATGTAGTTTACATCGGCCATGATGATGAGAATGCAGCTGACGTGTCATTGTGAATGTAGTTTACATCAGCCATGATGATGAGGATGCAGCTGACGTGTCATTGTGAATGTAGTTTACATCAGCCATGATGATGAGGATGCAGCTGACGTGTCATTGTGAATGTAGTTTACATCGGCCATGATGATGAGGATGCAGCTGACGTGTCATTGTGAATGTAGTTTACATCGGCCATGATGATGAGGATGCAGCTGACGTGTCATTGTGAATGTAGTTTACATCGGCCATGATGATGAGGATGCAGCTGACGTGTCGTTGTGAATGTAGTTTACATCGGCCATGATGATGAGGATGCAGCTGACGTGTCGTTGTGAATGTAGTTTACATCAGCCATGATGACGAGGATGCAGCTGACGTGTCGTTGTGAATGTAGTTTACATCAGCCATGATGACGAGGATGCAGCTGACGTGTCGTTGTGAATGTAGTTTACATCAGCCATGATGACGAGGATGCAGCTGACGTGTCATTGTGAATGTAGTTTACATCAGCCATGATGACGAGGCTGCAGCTGACGTGTCATTGTGAATGTAGTTTACATCAGCCATGATGACGAGGCTGCAGCTGACGTGTCATTGTGAATGTAGTTTACATCAGCCATGATGACGAGGCTGCAGCTGACGTGTCATTGTGAATGTAGTTTACATCAGCCATGATGACGAGGGCTGCAGCTGACGTGTCATTGTGAATGTAGTTTACATCAGCCATGATGACGAGGCTGCAGCTGACGTGTCATTGTGAATGTAGTTTACATCAGCCATGATGACGAGGCTGCAGCTGACGTGTCATTGTGAATGTAGTTTACATCAGCCATGATGACGAGGCTGCAGCTGACGTGTCATTGTGAATGTAGTTACATCAGCCATGATGACGAGGCTGCAGCTGACGTGTCATTGTGAATGTAGTTTTACATCAGCCATGATGACGAGTGCAGCTGACGTGTCATTGTGAATGTTTACATCAGCCATGATGACGACGCTGTCATTGTGAATGTAGTTTACATCAGCCATGATGACGAGGCTGCAGCTGACGTGTCATTGTGAATGTAGTTTACATCAGCCATGATGACGAGGCTGCAGCTGACGTGTCATTGTGAATGTAGTTTACATCAGCCATGATGACGAGGCTGCAGCTGACGTGTCATTGTGAATGTAGTTTACATCAGCCATGATGACGAGGCTGCAGCTGACGTGTCATTGTGAATGTAGTTTACATCAGCCATGATGACGAGGCTGCAGCTGACGTGTCATTGTGAATGTAGTTTACATCAGCCATGATGACGAGGCTGCAGCTGACGTGTCATGTGTGAATGTAGTTTACATCAGCCATGATGACGAGGCTGCAGCTGACGTGTCATTGTGAATGTAGTTTACATCAGCCATGATGACGAGGCTGCAGCTGACGTGTCATTGTGAATGTAGTTTACATCAGCCATGATGACGAGGCTGCAGAATGTAGCTGACTGTCATTGTGAATGTAGTTTACATCAGCCATGATGACGAGGCTGCAGCTGCTGACGTGTCATTGTGAATGTAGTTTACATCAGCCATGATGACGAGGCTGCAGCTGACGTGTCATTGTGAATGTAGTTTACATCAGCCATGATGACGAGGCTGCAGCTGACGTGTCATTGTGAATGTAGTTTACATCATCAGCCATGATGACGAGGCTGCAGCTGACGTGTCATTGTGAATGTAGTTTACATCAGCCATGCATGACGATTGTGCTACATCAGCATGATGACGTGTCATTGTGAATGTAGTTTACATCAGCCATGATGACGAGGCTGCAGCTGACGTGTCATTGTGAATGTAGTTTACATCAGCCATGATGACGAGGCTGCAGCTGACGTGTCATTGTGAATGTAGTTTACATCAGCCATGATGACGAGGCTGCAGCTGACGTGTCATTGTGAATGTAGTTTACATCAGCCATGATGACGAGGCTGCAGCTGACGTGTCATTGTGAATGTAGTTTACATCAGCCATGATGACGAGGCTGCAGCTGACGTGTCATTGTGAATGTAGTTTACATCAGCCATGATGACGAGGCTGCAGCTGACGTGTCATTGTGAATGTAGTTTACATCAGCCATGATGACGAGGCTGCAGCTGACGTGTCATTGTGAATGTAGTTTACATCAGCCATGATGACGAGGCTGCAGCTGACGTGTCATTGTGAATGTAGTTACATCAGCCATGATGACGAGGCTGCAGCTGACGTGTCATTGTGAATGTAGTTTACATCAGCCATGATGACGAGGCTGCAGCTGACGTGTCATTGTGAATGTAGTTTACATCAGCCATGATGACGAGGCTGCAGCTGACGTGTCATTGTGAATGTAGTTTTACATCAGCCATGATGACGAGGCTGCAGCTGACGTGTCATTGTGAATGTAGTTTACATCAGCCATGATGACGAGGCTGCAGCTGACGTGTCATTGTGAATGTAGTTACATCAGCCATGATGACGAGGCTGCAGCTGACGTGTCATTGTGAATGTAGTTTACATCAGCCATGATGACGAGGCTGCAGCTGACGTGTCATTGTGAATGTAGTTTACATCAGCCATGATGACGAGGCTGCAGCTGACGTGTCATTGTGAATGTAGTTTACATCAGCCATGATGACGAGGCTGCAGCTGACGTGTCATTGTGAATGTAGTTTACATACATCAGCCATGATGACGAGGCTGCAGCTGACGTGTCATTGTGAATGTAGTTTACATCATCAGCCATGATGACGAGGCTGCAGCTGACGTGTCATTGTGAATGTAGTTTACATCAGCCATGATGACGAGGCTGCAGCTGACGTGTCATTGTGAATGTAGTTTACATCAGCCATGATGACGAGGCTGCAGCTGACGTGTCATTGTGAATGTAGTTTACATCAGCCATGATGACGAGGCTGCAGCTGACGTGTCATTGTGAATGTAGTTTACATCAGCCATGATGACGAGGCTGCAGCTGACGTGTCATTGTGAATGTAGTTTACTTCAGCCATGATGACGAGGCTGCAGCTGACGTGTCATTGTGAATGTAGTTTACATCAGCCATGATGACGAGGCTGCAGCTGACGTGTCATTGTGAATGTAGTTTACATCAGCCATGATGACGAGGCTGCAGCTGACGTGTCATTGTGAATGTAGTTTACATCAGCCATGATGACGAGGATGCAGCTGACGTGTCATTGTGAATGTAGTTTACATCAGCCATGATGACGAGGCTGCAGCTGACGTGTCATTGTGAATGTAGTTTACATCAGCCATGATGACGAGGCTGCAGCTGACGTGTGTCATTGTGAATGTAGTTTACATCAGCCATGATGACGAGGCTGCAGCTGACGTGTCATTGTGAATGTAGTTTACATCAGCCATGATGACGAGGATGCAGCTGACGTGTCATTGTGAATGTAGTTTTACATCAGCCATGATGACGAGGATGCAGCTGACGTGTCATTGTGAATGTAGTTTACATCAGCCATGATGACGAGGATGCAGCTGACGTGTCATTGTGAATGTAGTTTACATCAGCCATGATGACGAGGATGCAGCTGACGTGTCATTGTGAATGTAGTTTACATCAGCCATGATGACGAGGATGCAGCTGACGTGTCATTGTGAATGTAGTTTACATCAGCCATGATGACGAGGATGCAGCTGACGTGTCATTGTGAATGTAGTTTACATCAGCCATGATGACGAGGATGCAGCTGACGTGTCATTGTGAATGTAGTTTACATCAGCCATGATGACGAGATGATGCAGCTGACGTGTCATTGTGAATGTAGTTTACATCAGCCATGATGACGAGGATGCAGCTGACGTGTCATTGTGAATGTAGTTTACATCAGCCATGATGATGACGAGGATGCAGCTGACGTGTCATTGTGAATGTAGTTTACATCAGCCATGATAACGAGGATGCAGCTGACGTGTCATTGTGAATGTAGTTTACATCAGCCATGATAACGAGGATGCAGCTGACGTGTCATTGTGAATGTAGTTTACATCAGCCAGATGATAACGAGGATGCAGCTGACGTGTCATTGTGAATGTAGTTTACATCAGCCATGATAACGAGGATGCAGCTGACGTGTCATTGTGAATGTAGTTTACATCAGCCATGATAACGAGGATGAGCAGCTGACGTGTCATTGTGAATGTAGTTTACATCAGCCATGATAACGAGGATGCAGCTGACGTGTCATTGTGAATGTAGTTTACATCAGCCATGATAACGAGGATGCAGCTGACGTGTCATTGTGAATGTAGTTTACATCAGCCATGATAACGAGGATGCAGCTGACGTGTCATTGTGACGTGTCATTGTGAAGTTTACATCAGCCATGATAACGAGGATGCAGCTGACGTGTCATTGTGAATGTAGTTTACATCAGCCATGATAACGAGGATGCAGCTGACGTGTCATTGTGAATGTAGTTTACATCAGCCATGATAACGAGGATGCAGCTGACGTGTCATTGTGAATGTAGTTTACATCAGCCATGATAACGAGGATGCAGCTGACGTGTCATTGTGAATGTAGTTTACATCAGCCATGATAACGAGGATGCAGCTGACGTGTCATTGTGAATGTAGTTTACATCAGCCATGATAACGAGGATGCAGCTGACGTGTCATTGTGAATGTAGTTTACATCAGCCATGATGACGAGGATGCAGCTGACGTGTCATTGTGAATGTAGTTTACATCAGCCATGATGACGAGGATGCAGCTGACGTGTCATTGTGAATGTAGTTTACATCAGCCATGATGATGAGGATGCATGCAGCTGACGTGTCATTGTGAATGTAGTTTACATCAGCCATGATGATGAGGATGCAGCTGACGTGTCATTGTGAATGTAGTTTACATCAGCCATGATAATGAGGATGCAGCTGACGTGTCATTGTGAATGTAGTTTACATCAGCCATGATAACGAGGATGCAGCTGACGTGTCATTGTGAATGTAGTTTACATCAGCCATGATAACGAGGATGCAGCTGACGTGTCATTGTGAATGTAGTTTACATCAGCCATGATAACGAGGATGCAGCTGACATGTCATTGTGAATGTAGTTTACATCAGCCATGATAACGAGGATGTAGCTGACATGTCATTGTGAATGTAGTTTACATCAGCCATGATAACGAGGATGCAGCTGACATGTCATTGTGAATGTAGTTTACATCAGCCATGATAACGAGGATGTAGCTGACATGTCATTGTGCTGACGTGTCATTGTGAATGTAGTTCATTGTGAATGTAGTTTACATCAGCCATGATAATGAGGATGCAGCTGACATGTCATTGTGAATGTAGTTACATCAGCCATGATAATGAGGCTGTAGCTGACGTGTCATTGTGAATGTAGTTTACATCAGCCATGATAATGAGGATGCAGCTGACGTATCAAAAAAACCACAGCGCCCAGAGGAGGAGGGGAGGGGGGGGGGGTTAACATGTAAAATGAATGAAATAGCAGTTGGAATTGTAAGATATGATAATAAACGACAAATTCCAGCATGAGCACGAACTCAGTATTACATTCATGCAGCAGAGGTTGGCACGAAAATCAAAAGGGAGAGAAGAAATAACAATCGTGGGACAGAAAAGAAGTGTAGTTAATACGACTGATTGGCTTGTGTAGATGCGAGCTCAGATGAAAATGATTTAATTCGATAAAGCGAAGTCCGAAAAATTTTTTTTAAGTTAAAATTTTGAAAATTTCTCTAAAATAATGTAATTACAAGTAAGATTTCTGAAAGGTACTGAAGAACACACGAATGAAATTTAAAACCGTGGATATAGAGCACTGTTTGTGAAAATGAAAATGCCAAAGTGTGTCACACAAATGCCAAAGTCACACAAATGGCAAAGTCAGTCACACAAATAACAAATTATCATGCATTCAAAATAAACTCTACAACAATTAAAAGAAAGAGAGCATCAAGACACACACTACTCGAACAATTCTATGTAAACGGCGAACACGCCAAAAGTAAATCAAATAGGAGCTTATTGTTGAGTAAAGAGGGAGAAATTTTAGTAAGAAGAAAGAGTACGAAGAGAAGGAAAACCCATCTGGTAGTTTACTTCCCGTGAAACTGGGGGACGGGGGACAATGTCGATTGATCAAATGCACGGTACAAATCAGAAATACACGATGAAAAATACCAAAAATGTACAAAGACCAAGAATGTTAATAAAAAAGAAAATCAGAAGGTAACAATCGGGAGTTGTATTCATCAAAGGGTATCAAATCAATTTTGTTCCCCAAATTCAGAATAGGAATACAAAACCTGATCTTTGTTTAGAATAATGTCCCCCAAGTGTAGTAATTCAAATTTACAATACCGAAATTTCAAAATTGTATTCAGGGTTTTTTTTTTTCCAATATTTCCATCCAGGCTACAAATTACTCTAAAGGTAAAAAAAAAAAAATAAAAAAAAAAAAAACAGGGTCACCACAGTCACACGCCGAACTTGCCCACAGTCTCTCACAAACACAGCATGTTCATTCCATTCGCACGCATCTACTTCATTCATTCAAAGGAGAGACTGAACAAGCAAGTGTTCATTTTTGGTGCTCACTTTATAAACACAACAACAAAAAAGTCCACAATGACATTATCATCACATACGATACGCACGCATTTTTGTCTACTTTTCATGTCCATCTCTCATGTAAACATATCCAACCACTTTTCCATCGTGTAAACATTTCCAATCACTTCTTCATCTACTACGTAAGGAATCCAAACTTTTTTTTTCTGTTGTTCTATTAGTACTGGATGATATTGGATATAGAAATTATTTTCTTGTTAAGTTCCAGTTGCTGGAGGCAGGTTCAGTCCACTGGATGGACGCTGACGTTTTCTGGAAAGAAACCCCAAGTTTGCTTTAGAACATGTTATTTTGATTTTTTTCTAAAGACATTATACAACAAATCATGGTAACACATCATGCTCACAGATTCGTAGCATTCTGTTTTCAGCACATTTCTGCATACAGTTGGTGATGCAAAGTCAAATCTTTACAAGAATTGTTATCTAAATTTGCATTTTTTTTTAAACTAGTGATGCTGTTGTCACAAAATGCTCAAACTTTTTTTTTTCAATCACATCAAACCTTTACATTTAACTTATGAAAAATTTCAATTTTCTATTTATGTATGTATTGCTGCCCATCTGGAAACTTACTCTCAGGGAATGAAAATTACAACAAACAGAATCCCTTGCAGACATCTGCCTGTGCTACATCGCTGACCACTCTTTGGTCACTCGGAAAATAACATTTTCCATTTTGATCCCAAAGGTTGAAAAATATCCGTCTAATTGACCCAAGTCAAGCGACCAATCCTTTTGTCTGGCAGCTCCTGGTCTACCATACAGATCAAGAGCACACCCGTCATACAAACAGTGAGCTTCTCTCCCTTATTATGTAGCTCAGCGTCCAATGAACGACAAGAACATGTTATGGATTCAGACACTGTGTATATATAGTCTGATGTTATGTCAAAATTAAAAAAATCGCTTTTCTTTTAAATCGCCACTTGATTTCCTCAACATATAATACTTCTTGTTATTGCAGTAACAGAAAGTACTTTTGACATTGGCAAATTTAGTTTTCATGAAATGCCATAGCATTTGGGCTGAGCGCTGTATGTATTTGACATGCACACAGAAATGTGTTTCTTCACAAAGACATGTTCATTTTGAATGGCACACGCATATAAAGGTTTTTTTTTCTGTTTATTGATTTATTAGCCCCCCTAAATGTCCCTCCTAAATACCCTTGAAATGATGAAGGGGTTAAAATCAAATTGAAGTTCAAAGCGTGCGTGTGTTTCTGTTCCACACAGCGGTCTTCCATTCCCCAGAAGCTGTCTGACAACCAGTGGAACTGTTCCACATCAACCTGGACTGACCTTGAACCCCATCTCTCCTGCAACTTGATTGTGGAATGTGAATCCGCCCAGGATGAGGCGCGCTGCTATCATGAGCCGTGTGCACGTGGTGGGTTTTATGTGGAGGGTCGCTGTTATCTGCTGGGTCAGCCATCAGAAGCACTGACTTACCATCAGGCCAGGAGCGAGTGTGCAAGTCATGGGGGATACCTGGCCAGTTTCAACACCAAATCAGAGATGGATGCGGTGATGGACTTGGTGTGGTGGAACCGTCGAAGCCGTGACGTCATTGTTGGGCTGGCCTCAATCTCCCACAGTTCTGAGCTTATGTAAGATGTTCTGCATGTGTTCATGTCATGCTTACCGGATACCCCCCCCCACCCCCCCCCCCCCCCCCCCCCCATCTCCATCTCCAGGTCACTCCCACCTTCCTGTCTTTGCCCACCCTTCTAATTCTGCTGGTCAGTCAGTCAGTGACATGTCTGTCTGTCTGTCTGTCTGTTTGTTGTCCATCCGCCTGTCCAACTGTCTGTCTGTCTGTCCATCTGTCTGTTTGTCTGTCTGACTCTCTGTCTCTGTGTCTGTCTCTCTCTCTGTCTCTGTCTGTCTGTCTCTGTCTCTGTCCTCTCTCTCTCTCTCTCTCTCTCTCTCTCTCTCTCTCTCTCTCTCTCTCTCTCTCTCTCTCTCTCTCTCTGTCGGGGGGAGTGAACTGCGACGTGAAGAGTATGGGTCAGTGTTCGGACTGTCTCGTTGTTTTGGTCAATTGTAAGAGAGTGACGTCGAGTTGCGACTTGTAGTTTTACAAGCGAATCGTTTTCGTGCCATGCCTTCAGCCCCTCTTGTCTTTAGGGCGCCTTGTGGCTCCTTTTTGCCACAGTTTATCGCCTTCATGTTGAAGAGGGCCTCGAAAAAGACTGCCATGAGGTTCGCCACTCTGACACTGCGAAACAAGGTTGCCGGTGTCACAGTAGGCTTGCTCCTCTCGCTGCTCTTCTGGGGCAGTCTGCTTTTAGTTGCGGAGATATTGAACAGAACCCTGGACCCAACAGACTTCGGCAGCTGAGAGTGAACAGCCAGACTGCCACTGCAGGACGCAGGACCAGCACGGACCGGACTGACGCTTCCCCGGACAACAGGCAGAGACGACTTCGCCCCCTCTTCAGCAGCCAACGATCGCTGATGTCAAGAACAAATTGGACTGTAAGTTTGATGGACTGGACAAAAGTTTAAAGGACCTTCGGGACCAATTTGATGCACTACACAATGGGTTCAATGATCTGCATGAGTAGGTGGGATATTTGAGAGAGAAAATGTGGAACTCTCAACGAAAAATTCTGATCTCTTAGCTAAGGCAGAGCAACTTGAAAGAAAGACTGATGATTTGGAATGTCGCTCAAAGCGTAATAATCTAATTTTTCATGGTATTCCCAGGCCAAAAGGTGAGTCCAGTGAACAGGCGGAGGAAAAGTGCATGATTTGCTAACTGACAAACTGGACATTACTCGTGATCTGGAATTTGACCGTGTTCACAGGTTGAATTCGAAACCTGACTCCCCCATCATTGCTTGCTGCTCTCTCTATAAAGCATTCTTAAGACCAAAGGTAAACTGAAGGGCAGCAATGTCTTTTTTTTTTTTTTTTTTTCCCATTTTTACTTTCCTTTTCAACCAGATTTTCTCTCTGGTCGCTGAACACAGCAAATGCAGAATACAACAAGAAAACAAAAGGACAAAAACTGGCTGTGAATACTTTAGTGAAACATACTTTCTATGGGAAGAACAGCCGGAATTTCACAGTAATATGTTGTGATTATGGACTGGATGGATCAACTGGATACATACCATACATTACATTACAATGTACTATGCAATACACTCATGGGACAAAAGTCGTCCTCTTTCGGCACTTCCGGCGCTACTTTTTTTTTTTTTTTTTTTTTGATTTGAATATAGATTTAATTTGGATGTGACATGGACACCGATTGTGAATTGTTCTAGTTTTCGACTTGAGATAGTCATCAACTTATATGTTTTTTTTTTTTTTTTTTTTTTTTGAACATTTTTAATTGTTTTTTTTTTTAACATAGACAGTACACAAACATTCATGCACCAGCAAATTTGACAGGGTACATCATACACAAATACAGACAGTGTTGATCCGTGACAGTAATTCTAAAAAAAAAAAAAAAAAAAAAAGCATCGGCAGGTTAATCGAAAAGGGGGTAGATACATTGCCCATTGAGCCAGACAGTTTTTCTGAGACATATCAATACGACAGACATATTTTTCAATTTCATATCTTCTTTTCAGATATGAAATATACTGAATGAATTGAGGCTGTTTACCTTCACATTTGCATTTGTAGATAAAATATTTAGCTAACAACAGGATTAAGTCAAAAACCTTGTCAGCTCTGTAATGGTTATCGCAATTAAATAAAAAACTATGTTTTCTGTTAGCGATATGTTTGAGTTGTTACATTTTTTTCATTTATCGAATTTTGAAATGTTCTCCAGAAATGTTTTGTCCTTGCACAGGTCCAGAAGATGTGTCTTATCGTTTCTTTCTCGTTGTGACAGAACGAGCATTTGTCTGAATTGGTTATATTCATTTCTGAAGAATTACATTTGTTCCCAAAATTCTATGAGTTACTCTGATTTGGAACCATTTCAGTTTAATATCTTTTATTTTTCCAATTTCTGAAATGCTTTGAACCAACAGACTTCAGTTCCTAGCCTTTCTTCCCACTTATTACAACACTTAGGCTCATTTGCATTTTCCATTAAGATGTCATAATAGTACCTTGCTCCTATAGGAGCTGTTTTGATTCTATTCAGTAATTGGTTAGAAAAATTCGAGGCCCTGTGCGTCAAATTCAGTCCTATCTCTCTTGCGTATTTTCTCACAGCACATATGATTCATGGTAAGTAACAAAATTACTGAACACGCCATATTTTTTCTGTGAAAGATTGGAATGTGAAGAAGTTGCCATTGTCATCCAAAAGATTTCCTACAAAAAGTACATTATTTCTGATCCAGTTTTTATAATAAACTGTTTTTTTCTCAATTTTAATATGATTGTTACAAAAAACCGGTTCAGAACAAAAATCTTCTACAGTTTTGACATGTTTTTTTACCTCTCCAAATTCTTTGTATGCTTTAAAAACATCTTTCCAGAATGTGTTTACACAGCCGTGGTTCGGCAAATCGGACCCTATGTTTTCCATTATGTCAATATTTGGATACTGAAGTCTGAGAAGTTCTTTCCATTTATGGTTACTGATTGTATTTTACGAATCCACGTTAGTTTCAATGCGTTCAGATATTTTTTAATGTTGGGAATACCCATACCCCCCGAGCTGATGTTTTTAACAGAGTTTTTTTCTATTTATTCTATCTTTGTTTTTATTCCATACAAATTTAAACACTAATTTTTGAATTTCCTCACAAAGACGGTCAGGTGGATTTGGCAACAATATCCATAAATGAATGATTTTTGATAGCACAAGCGACTTAAGAACTGCGACTCTACCAAGTGGTGTAATTTGTCTTTTTAGCCAAGTTCTGTATAATGATTTTATTTCAGAGAACTTTTCCTCAAAATTCACAACTTCACATTCTTTCAAATCATTCGTGAACCAGACCCCTAAAATCTTAAAACGGTTTGGATTCCATTCCATCTTCAGGTGTGGTAAAAATTTCAGTGCTGAGTTTCCGCATACTTCCAAGCCATACTGCTATCGTCTTTTCTGTGTTTAATACAAGCCCAGATACTCTTCCAAATTTTTCAATGGTTCTGATTGATTCTTCAAACGATTTTCTGTCTCCCTCTAAAGTAAGTTCAGTGTCATCTGCGTATTGTGATATTTTATGTCAGTATTTCCAATTTTAATGCCTTGAATATTTTGGTTTTCTTTTATCATGAGTGCTAACACTTCAACGCACATAACAAACAAGTATGGTGATATCGGGTCGCCCTGTCTACAACCTCTCTCAATGGCAAACCAGCTAGTTAGCCTGCCATTGACAGAAACTGTTGATTTAATGTTTTTATAAAAAGTTTTAATCCATCGACTGAAGTCAGGGCCTACACCAAATGCTGTTAAGACCTTAAACATGAATTGTAAGTCAACACTATCAAATGCTTTTTCAAAGTCTAAGCATAGTAATAGCCCAGATTTTCTAGTTTTAACAAGGTAATCCATGAGATCGTAGATAAGTCGAATGTTATCTCCTAAATATCGATTTGGTATAAAGCCACTCTGATCTTCACTTATGATTGAACTTAAAACATATTTTAATCTGTTAGAAATGCACGCAGATCCAATTTTATACACTACATTCAAAAGCGCGATATTGTCTCTCCAGTTTTTTTATTTGGTCTTTGGGTTTATCCCCTTTCGGAATGCATATGATGACCCCCTCCTTCTGGGTAGTGGATAGTTCCATTTTGTCAAACCCTTCGTTTAAAGATCTTACGACATATGACCCTAACTGTAACCAAAAAAACTTAAAGAACTCAGCTGTGAAACCGTCACTTTCAGGGCTTTTGTTGTTGTCCATATTTTTTAACGCATATCCAGCCTCTTCTAAAGTTATTTTCCCCTCCAGAGTATTTCTGTCCTCTTCGTTAATTGTGGCAGTTGGTCGGTAAGGCTTGAGATTTCACACTGTTCTACAACTCTTTCCGAATATAAATTTTTGTAAAATGAGTTCACTGCCTCAGCAATGTCATTATCATTTGCTAACATTGTACCGTCCCTTAATGTAAGTTTCGTTATATGTTTACTTACATAGTTCCTTTTTTCAAGGCTGCAGAAGTATTTTGTTTTTTTTTTTTCCCCTTCGGCAACCCATCTTGCCCTTGAACGCACAAGACACCTTCCATTCTTTTATGTCTTAAACTGAGCAGTTCTTGTTTGACATTTTTCAAGAGCTGCTTTTTCTTCTTCATCAGTATGTAAATCCTTTCTTTCAATTTGTTCTATATTTTTTTCAAGCTCTTTTTCTCTTTTGAAAGCTTCACGTTTCTTCATTGTTGCGTAGGCAATAGTTTTCCCTCTAATCTTCATCATCAGCAGCGTATCCAAGAACAGCTGATCTGAGATAACAAACTGCAGATCAAACTTTGCTATATTTTCTATGGAATCACGACAATAAGGTAGGGCTGCGTACTCTTCAGTTACCTCTTTGATTACATTATTTATTTCTTCCACATATTTCATGTCTTTTAATAGGGAACTATTGAATTTCCACAGTAGACTTCTCTTCTCTTGTTGGCCACATTGCAGAGTTAATAATATCAAGGAGTGATCAGATCGGTAGCCAGGTTGTATATCTGCTTCAGTAACATAACTACTTAATATATCCGAAATCAGAAAATAGTCTAGTCTACTCTGCTGGAATGGCGTGTTCCTTCTCCATGTGTATCTCCTAAGCTCGGGATTCAGTTCCCGCCAAACATCTACGAGGTCCAGATTATCCATCATATCATCTATTTGTTCTTGCGCCTTTGGATTATTATTGTGTTTGTAGTTACAGCAGTCAAGAGTATAATTTCGGACAGAGTTCCAGTCTCCCGCAATGATTACTTTTTCAACCCCTGTATCTCGAATCTGTTTTTCTAATGTAATGTAAAACTCTGGATCGTCACGATTAGGTCCATACAAATTCACAATTAATAATTCCATATCCATTGCTTTTATCGAGGCAAAAATATGGTTGCCAAGTCGGTCCTTATAAATCTTGTTCAAGCGGAAATCAAAGTTATTATTAAATAGTATGGCAACCCCGCGGGAGTTAGAATTATGTGAGGCAAAATAACAGTTATAGCCCCATCAGCTTTAATGTAGGCTTCTAGTTTCGGACTACAGTGAGTGTCTTGTAGCAGATATATCCCCCCCCCCCCTCTCTCCCTCCCCCCCCCCCCCCTCTCTCTCTCACACACACACACACACACACACACACACACACACACGCGCGCGCGCGCACACACGCTAATGTACACATACGTACACGCGCGCACGTGCTTTAAATCACGCACGAATGTCCCGACAGTAGAGAGGAGAGAGAGAAAAAAAAAAAGGGGGGGGGGGGGGGGCGCGGAGAAGAGGCGGCACGGAAAGCAGGGGCGGGGGGGAGGGGGGAGGCGGAGAGAACGCAGCGGGCGTCAGAGGATAATCTTGTCGTCCTGAAAAGTCAAATAAGTCTTTTCCGTTGTGCACAATATCGTAGATCATGACATTAGACGTAACGTGCATACAGATATCAGTGTAAATGCATTTTCATGTACACAAGCATATTTCAGTTACATACATCAGCAATGTAGGAGTGTAAGATGTGCATATATACGCAGTTTGAACCTAGACAACTCTTTCACAATCTGGTACACACGCAATTTGTCAGCCACAATGTGCAAGTTGGAACACGTACACAAACGCAAAATGATGCATTTGCACATATTACAAATTCTCATGTTGCTAGTCGTATTTTTTTGCGCGCGCGCGCACACACACACACACACACACACACACACACACACACACACACACAAACACACACACACACACACACACACTCGCATGAATGAATAAATAAATTAAAAAAATCTAAAGCAACAGCTTCAGGTAAGTCGCACTAGGAACCATTCATAAACTCTTGGTTCACTGGCTAAGTGACACTAATAACATATCAGAATTGTATTCTTTTTTATGGGAGCACAAAAATCGCATGAATATGATGGTATAATGTATCCAAAAGCAGGAAAAAAAAAAAAAAAAAAAAGACATATCTATGAATTTTTTTCCATTTACAGAGATCACATAGCTACCCACCAGGAGTAAAGAGAAGTAACGAAACAAGAAGTCAAGTATTTACAGCCAAAACAAGTCAATGAAAAATCACACACTCCCGTTAACTGATCTGAGCAAGACACAGGTTCAGAAGAGTGTGTTGCCCTCTCTACTCGCGAACACACACACACACACACACACACACACACACATACATACATACACACACACACACGCGCGCGCGCGCGCGAGCGCACATAATCGCGTACTCCCACTTCTGCGTACATCTACCGCAGAAAAAGAATGAAATATGAGGGCCCCCTAAAGCGAGGGGGGGGGGGGGGGGGGGGAGACCAAATACCAGAAGGGGGAGGCGGGGACCGGGAACGGTACAGGCCTAATAGACAGGGTAACTGTCTTGTCAACATTGGCAGTGAAAACTGTTGCCCAATATCATGTACACACAATTTGCACCATATAAAAATCATGACATCATAATCAAGCGTATAGTTATATCATTCTAGTTTTAAACACCAGAGACTTATGACCATAAAACCTCTTTGTACATGTACAGAAACATGTGTACATCTGTCCATTTTGTAGCAACATGTCCCACAAAATTCCTTGGCCACAGTATGCAGAGATCGGTACACACAGAAGTATGGTTTATCATGTGCCCGCTGTCGGGGGGAGTGAACTGCGACGTGAAGAGTACGGTCAGTGTTCGGACTATCTCGTTGTTTTGGTCAATTGTAAGAGAGTGACGTCGAGTTGCGACTTGTAGTTTTACAAGCGAATCGTTTTCGTGCCATGCCTTCAGCCCCTCTTGTCTTTAGGGCGCCTTGTGGCTCCTTTTTGCCACGTTTTTATCGCCTTCATGTTGAAGAGGGCCTCGAAAAAGACTGCCATGAGGTTCGCCACTCTGACACTGCGAAACAAGGTTGCCGGTGTCACAGTAGGCTTGCTCCTCTCGCTGCTCTTCTGGGGCAGTCTGCTTTTAGTTGCGGAGATATTGAACAGAACCCTGGACCCAACAGACTTCGGCAGCTGAGAGTGAACAGCCAGACTGCCACTGCAGGACGCAGGACCAGCACGGACCGGACTGACGCTTCCCCGGACAACAGGCAGACGACTTCGCCCCCTCTTCAGCAGCCAACGATCGCTGATGTCAAGAACAAATTGGACTGTAAGTTTGATGGACTGGACAAAAGTTTAAAGGACCTTCGGGACCAATTTGATGCACTACACAATGGGTTCAATGATCTGCATGAGTAGGTGGGATATTTGAGAAAGGAAAATGTGGAACTCTCAACGAAAAATTCTGATCTCTTAGCTAAGGCGGAGCAATTTGAAAGAAAGAGACGATGATTTGGAATGTCGCTCAAAGCGTAATAATCTAATTTTTCATGGTATTCCCAGGCCAAAAGGTGAGTCCAGTGAACAGGCGGAGGAAAAGTGCATGATTTGCTAACTGACAAACTGGACATTACTCGTGATCTGGAATTTGACCGTGTTCACAGGTTGAATTGGAAACCTGACTCCCCCATCATTGCTTGCTGCTCTCTCTATAAAGCATTCTTAAGACCAAAGGTAAACTGAAGGGCAGCAATGTCTTTGTGGGGGAGGATTTCTCTTTTAGTCAGAGAAGTCAGACATGGTCTCTCTCCCTATCTTAGAAAGGCAAGAACTGAAGGAAAGAAAGCTTCGATGATTTTTGATCATGTACTAATTGATGGTTTAAGTATTTCCTTAATGAAATGGTAGCTTGAGAGAATCAAGATAGGGAGACGGCTGGCCACCTGATCAAATATGTCTGACAGTGGAGAATAATGAAAACGGGAATCTCAGTAACTTAACACCGTTTGATGCTACGGTCTCCGATGGTAGTGTCGCGCGTGAGCGGTGTTCTATGTGTCAGTCGTGCCGCGCGGAGCTGCCAACGCTTTGCGCGTGTAAGCATACGATGAACTTTTCGTGTTCAATTGTACATAAATCTGTTTCCTTTCTAACTTGGAACGTAAATGGTTTGATGTCTAAATTTAGAGATCCCAACTTTGTTTCATTTTTCTGTGTCAATTTGAATTTATCTGTTTGATTGAAACATTCATTGAAGATTGCCGTGATGATCTACTTACTGGTTATAAAGTATTTAGTAAACCTGCTATCAAATTTTAAAAAAAAGGGAAGAAGATCGGAAGGCGTGGTTTGTCTATTAAAGAATGCGCTTACCCATGTGTGAAATCAGTTGAAGTGAATTATCCTCATTTTGCCTGTGTTCTTGATTGATAAAATGTTGTTTGAATCAGAAAAGGATATCTTATACGTTTGTTCGTATATTCCACCAGAAAGTTCCCCGTTTTATGTCCATTTTGACTTAGATTATGGTGTTAGTTTACTTGAAGAATGTTTGACTGACCTTTTGTAACAAAAGATGTATATGTCATCCTATGTCATCCTATGTAAAGGCGACCAAAATGGTTGCTATATGTACGTTTCTGAATCTGGTTGCAGTGTAAACGACTATTTAATTTTGTCGAATGTAACATTTTGCTCTTTGGTATGACAGATGTGAACTAAATGTTTTGGAACGTATAGATTCTGACCATTTTCCGCTGTCTTTTCAAATTGCTGCCTCATTGGGAAACTTGGTAGAAATTGGTGAAGTGATGCGAGATTATACCTTAGAAAAAATTGTTTGGAATGATGAATGTTCCTCGTTGTTTAGTGATACATTAGCTAATGAAAATTTGAGTAGAAATCTTGATATTGCCCTACGTTTAATGATTCTGACATAAACAATGCTCTAAATATGTTTAGCGAATGTTTAATTGAAAGCTTTGAATGTAAGAAAAAACGTATGCATGTCATGAAAGAAAGAGCGTCAAAAGACTGGTATGACCAGGAATGTCTTGTTGAGAAAAGAAAGACCAGGAGGCTGTTGAGAATTAGTCGCCGTTCGTTGGAAGACAGGACTGCATATGTGATAGCTAGGCGTGAATATAAGCATTTATTAAAGAGAAAAGAGAAAGAGTTCAATAAATCAATAATAGATAAGCTTGTTGCATCTATAAAGTCTCAGAAAGAGTTTTGGGATGTTGTCCAGAGGATATCACCACAAAGAAAACAGCCTAGAAATAACATTACAATAGATGTGCGGTTTCAACATTTTCAAGCATTGTTACAATCCAGCGATGATATTAAATTAGATCAAGAGGTGTTTGAAGATGACTCTGATGGTTATATGAATCGCTCCATTAGCGAAGAGGAAGTATTACTAGCAATTAAAACATTAAAAAAATCGCAAGGCAGCCGGTCCTGATGGAATCATTGGAAAGCTATTTAAAATTTTTTCTACCCATGTTGTGCAGTTCTGTCTAAAATTATTCAACAAATTATTTAATGATGGTGTGTTCCCAGACAGTTGGACAGAATCAATAATTGTGCCATTAAAAAAAAAAGTGATGCGAATGATCCAAACAATTACAGGGGTATTTCTCTTAGTAACATTAGTAGTAAAATGTTTGGGATGATAATTAATAACTGAATGCAAGAATGGATTGAGGAAAAAAATATTACGGGTGATTATCAAGCTGGGTTTAAAAAGGGTTATTCGACTGTTGACCACATGCTCACCTTGTTGGCTCTAGTACAAAAACAGTTTTCTTTTAATCGAAAATTATATGTAGCTTTCATCGATTTTGAAAAAGCTTTCATCCATTAATAGAATCTCCTTTGGCCAATTATGAGTAAAAATGGTTTTAGGGTAAACTTTACGGATGTTTTAGAAGTACGTATAATGAGGTGAAAGCTAAAGTTCGTTGTGGAGCTAAATTCACAGATTATATCTATTGTTCAGCTGGGGTTAAACAGGGCGATGCCTGTAGTCCAGTTTTATTTTTCACTGTTCATCAACGAGGTAGCAATTGAGGTAATTAATAACGGGAGACATGGGGGATTGTTGACTTCTGATGCGTTTGAATTGTTTTTTTTTTTTTTTTTTTTTTTTTTTTGTTACTGGCTGATGACGTGATTTTAATATCAGAGACAGTCATTGGTTTACAGACACAACTGAATAGCTTACACCGCTCAGCTGCATCTCTCCAGCTGAAAGTTAATTTATCTAAAAGTAATATTGCTGTGTTTCGTAAGGGTGGTTATTTGAGTGCAAGAGAACGATGGCTATATAATAATGCTCCCATGCCTGTTCTGAATGCCTATAGATATTTGGGTTTACTTTTCTCTACTCGTCTGAGTTTTTGTTAGTGCTTGCAAGGATCTTGCTAGCAAGGCCAAAACTGTTTCGTTTTGTATTATGAAAAAGTTACATGTTTTCAACAATACGTCCTTTCATGTGTTTTGCAAGCTGTCCATAGTCAAGTGCAGCCAATTGCACAGTACGGATTGGAATTATGGGATTAGATAACGCTGCTGCAATCTATTGTGAATTTGTGCATCTTTTTCGTTTAAAAAACTTTTTTTCTAGGTGTAGATAGGTGGACGCCTAATGATCTCGTGTATGGTGAGACGAATAGGTTTCCTCTATATATTGTTCCTGCCGTTAAATGCATCCGATACTGGCTTAATTTACTCCATATGGAAGAGTGCAGAATACCTCGTAAAGCTTATAATATGCTTTATGATCTTGATTCTACAGGGAAAAAAAACAACTGGGCTAGTAAAGTTCGTATGTGTCTTTTTGAATACGGTTTTGGTTTAGCATGGCTGAATCAGGGTGTTGGAAATGTTAAACAGTTTATAAGTTGCTTTCGTCAACGACTACTTGACTGCTGTTGCAAAAATGGTTACATCATGTGCATAATAGTAAAAGGGTTGATTTGTACAGACAGTTTTGGTAATTCCCATGATCTGAAACCGTATTTAACTTTAGAAATGGATAGACACTTTAAATACACAATGGCAAAATTTTAGACTTGGAATATCGGATTTAGCAGTACATAAATTTAGAATCGATGTTGATGACAATGATATGCTTTGTCCTCTCTGTAAAGTGTCACATGAAAATGAGATGCATTTTGTTCTTTGTTGTCCAGCCCTCATGGACATTAGAAATGAATTTATTAAGCCGAAATTCTATAGACAGCCTTCCCTATTTAGATTGACCCTATTGATGTCATCAACCTCAACAACAGATGTTAAAAAGTTTTCGTTATTTTTGTATAAGGCATTTAAAATGAGAGAAATTGCTACCTCTTAAAAGTTACAAATGATTTGTCTTAATTTCATATACTTTGTTACATGTCGCATACATTTGTTTCCAATGTACTATTTCCATACCCCTTCATAAGGAGCCTAGGCCTATGTGAATAAATCATCCGAATCCGAATCTGAATTTCTCTCTCTGTCCCCCTCCCTCCTCCCTCCATCTCTCTCTCTCTCTCTCTCTTCTCTCTCTCTCTCTCTCTCTCTCTCTCTCTCTCTCTCTCTCTCTTTGACACACATACACACACGCGCGCGTGCGCGCACGCACGCACGCACACATGCACACAAGCATGAACGCACACACACACACACACACGCACACACACACACACATGCGCGCGCACGCCCGCACACACACACACACACACACACACACACACACACACACACACACACACACACGTGTAAGACAAATCAATAAAATATCTAAGATTGCTCTCATATGGGTCACAGAGAAAAGATTTACTTTTTTTTTCCACTTTTCGCTTGCGTGTGTCAAGCAACGACTTTTACTTATCGTCGTCAGGTCACAAATTTGTTGGTTATCCACCTGCGTCGGATCATACGATTCTCTAACCTGTGCTTGATCATACCATAATTCTGTTATGTTAGTTCACTTCTGTTTCATGGGCGTCAGTGCATGGTGTAATATCAACTGAGCGTGGTTCTGATGTTTGAACTTCTGCGTCGATTGCCATTAATTCCAAGAGAGTATTGATCTGTGTCTTCTCATGTGTCCCTTGCGTGTGTCACTTGACACTCGATATACAATTGTGTCCACAAACACTTTTGTCTGCCCTTGTTGATCTACACGTCCCATGTCAGTGGTGGGAGTCCATTCGTTTAATTGAATTGTGTAAAGTGGCATTGTTCTAGTGACTAGTGTCAGACCATCATTTAGAATCCATGACTAAAGAAAACGGACCTGCACTTTGGAGGATGGTGGTATGAACAATTATCTTTCTCCGATGAGTGCCCTGTTATTTTTTTTTTTTTTTTTTTTTTTTTTTTTTTTTTTTTTTTTTTTTTTTTTTTTTTTTTTTGCTGTCCCAATCTCTGCGCCACATCAGAGGCAGTGCACCCACGCCGCTCATTCCGACACCCCCGTCCACAGCCACAGCCCGGTCGGCCCCGCTGCAGCTCCGGCACCGGCAATCCACAGGGAGCAGTCATTGTCAAGTCGTCAAGAGGTAACCCACCGGAGGAGACACTGCACTGCTGCCGAGTCACTTCGGTGGGTGTTAGTGGCGCCTGTTTTGATCTAACATACGCAGGACACCACCTTCTAAGCCCCACACTGGCGACAATAATTGCTTAGTCGCGGAGCCGGCGTGAGTGAGGTCTCCCCCCGGTGGGCGCCACCACGTCCGTCCAACGACAGCCCCCATGGACTTGCCGATACCGGTGACCGCGACGGAACCAAACCAAGGCCACAGACGTGGAGAGGACATGGAAACTGAGGTCACCATGAGAGCAGGGCATGAAGGGCCACAGAATTTGAGACTTTTTTTTGTGCTGATCGATGAAAATGAGGATGATGATGATTAAGATGCTACGGATTTCCTTTTCGGTCTGAGACTACATAACAGGGCTTTACTCTACGCTTCCTTTCATAATACATCCCGGCGTCAACCAGGCCCGAGAGATACAGACACCTACAATGTTGGTCAGGAAATTTGAGCAACACTCAGAAACGCATCCTTTAAGTGGGATAGAACTCGACTGTGTGGTCCCAGTCTTCTCAACTGAGTCTGCAGCAAACTCAACTCCGGGTACGAGCCGGTCGGGGCAGAAAAAACCCACATGATCCTGATGGGATTGGAACCCACGACCTGCCAGCCGGGAGTCCGCGACGCTAACCACTTCGCCACGGCGGCTGGTGCCCTGTTATTCTTACTCCTAGACATTATTCCCAAGACTAACCTACCATTCATTCGTTCTCGTTCCTATGCCAGCATTTATCACCCACCAGCTGACATGAACACATATTTTAACACACACACACACACACACACACGCGCGCGCGCGCGCGCGCGCGTGCGCACGCACATGCACACTCATGCAAGCACGCGGGAGCGCACTCACCAACGTGCGCACGCACGCAAGCAACGAACGCCCCTACACACACACACACACACACACACACACACACACACACGCGCGCGCGCACGCACGCGCACACGCACGCACGCACGCACACTTACAAACTCAATGTTCGAGTAGTAAACAGAATGATAACTGAGGGGGGAAAACGTTGGGAGATCCTGTGTATTTGTCTTTGCGTCTGTGTCTGTCTGTCTGTCTGTCTGTCCTGTCTGTCTCTCTCTCTCTCTCTCTCTCTCTCTCTCTCTCTCTCTCTCTCTCTCTCTCTCTCTGAAGCAGCAGGAAGGAATGCAAAATTACTTGACAGGATAGCTAACCATTTGAACAGATCACCTGTCTCAACGTGTGGTCGCGCCTTGCCCTCAAGCATGATGAACACTTGTAAATGGGACAGACCAGGTCATCATGCGTCTGAACCAACATTTTTGATGAATGTTATGTTGAAAAACTGTAGAAAGACGTGCTGACCTTTTTGTTTCTGATTTCGTCTTTATTTTTAACAGAGATGTCTCTTTTGATGTTAGTAGCATCTTCAACGGTCACATACGATTTGGTTCCCTTGTTCCCCCCCCCCCCCCCCCCCCCCCCCCCCCCCCCCAAAAAAAAAAATGTCGTCGCAAGATGGAACGTTTTAGATGTGTCCTATCTCTTATTAGAGGAAAGCACTCTGCTCATTTGTAAAAGAATTTTCAGATGTGAGAATGCGGTCGTTGTCCGGTTAGATAAATGTGTTCAATGTTAATAAAGATGCTATTCTTATTGCGCATTTACGTGGTCCTAGAAGGAGGGTCAGTTTATTATAACAAAGAACTGAAAGACGGAATTCTGATTCTTGAGGAAAATGTATTGCAAAGTGTTAATTATAAACACGTTTACTTTACAATATGTGGAAACTTCAATTCCAGGGCAAATAACTAACAATCTCAAGAGTAGTAAATATTTAACAATGTACAGTGTACAGGTGATGATGACGAAGATTATTATATAAAAACGTTGTTCAAAAGATGTAATTGTGAGTGATTTCGGACGATCATAGCTGGAGTTTTATTTTCTGTTCAACCTTTCGATTGCAAATGATTTAATGAAGCACTGAGCAGGAGAATTCACTTTCCCTTATGAACACAGCGGGTATTATTACTTCTTGGTGTCAAATGAATATACCAACATCACATTGGAATGTAAAAGTGAACAACGTGAGTGTGTGTGTGTGTGTGTGTGTGTGTGTGTGTGTGTGTGTGTGTGTGTGTGTGTGTGTGTGTGTGTTTGATCTCATTACCTAAAAAGAAATTCATTTTGTTTCAGGAAAACACTACTTACAAAACAAGAGAAAACAGCTGTATACATGTTTGCTTTTCAGTCAGCCTTTACGTATTGTTATTTATTTTTAATTTTTAATTTGTGTTGTATTTCGGGTTTTTTGTTGTTGTTTGTGATGATGTTTTTTGTTCTGATGATAACGGTACGATATCATTTTTCCTGTATCAGGAAATGAAAAAGGTTTCCTATGTGAGAGAGAGAGAGAGAGAGAGAGAGAGAGAGAGAGAGAGAGAGAGAGAGAGAGAGATGTACACAGCTTACTTTGCATTACAGCTACCGACGGATGTTCAAGTGGGATGATCAGACGATCGCATATCACCCAAGAGTGTGTTATAAACTCTACAATCATCAGAGCATTCGTAAGTGGAATAATTAGAAAACGGTTCTGCGAAGAATGCTGCTTATGACTATGATGGCTATTAGATCTCGCTCTCTCTCTCTCTCTCTCTCTCTCTCTCTCTCTCTCTCGCGCTCTCGCTCTCTCTCTCTCTGTGCGGGTGCGTGTGTGCGTGTGTGTGTGTGCGTGTGTGTGGACACTTATTGACGACGACTACTACTACCACGACGACGACGACGATGATGATGGTGCTGCTGCTGCTGCTGCTGATGATGATGATGATGACGTGGTGGTGGTGATGGTGGTGGTAATGACAATGATGAAGATGATGACGATGATGACGATGACGATGACGATGATGGTGATGATGATGATGATGATGATGATGATGATGATGATGATCGTGACGGTTACCAGAAGAAGAAGAAGAAGAAGAGAGAGAGAGAGAGAGAGAGAGAGAGAGAGAGAGAGAGAGAGAGAGAGAGACTTTGTTTGTTTATAGCTCAGACCGCAAAGGGCCATATCAGAGCTGTCACCGCATTGAAGTCAACTCAAAAAATCATTTAAAAAAAAAAAAAAAATCATCACACACACACCCCTAAAACACATGTTCCAAAGGCACACTGGGAAACTTCATCAAAAAAGCTTTCCTCTATGAAATCCCAGACCTGGTGAAAAAACGTTGATCTTCAGTAACCCCAAAATTAGATCAGACAGGATTTGCCCGAACAAGGGCTTCTCCTCTGCGAAGTGCCTATGTCCCACATTACGCAAGTCCCAGCGCTCCAAAAGAGCACGCTTCACTGTGAGTGGCACACGACATGGAAGGCACCACGCAGCCCCCTCACCCTTCACCAGACAACAACGGGTGCAGAAGGAGCAGCCCATGCGATACCAGCACACACACACACACACACCTCCCCGACCCCCCGCTTTATTTCTTTCCAACCCGCGCGAGACACTTAGTGAAAGGGCAAATGAACAAGGCTTAACACATTTCTAATCCAACATTTTTGTTCCTGTCGTCCGAGTAGAGGGATGCATCAAACTTGTGCACTAGTTAACTATGGAAAATCAAATACCTAGAAAGTGATGACGTTATTTTTGCACGATTGTGTTGTGTTGTCATTGTTCTAATATCGCCTGACCACTTGTTTACAAGCTTTCATGCCGCATCTACGTTATCTACAGGAAAATAAACCTAGTCAAGTTTGGTAATAAAAGAATTGTTGGGAATTCGCCAATACAGTCATCTCAAGAGTGCTGATATATTACATTTTTTCACGACAACCACTAATTATCAAACCGACAGCCCGATTTGTAATGGCCGCTCAACAATACTGAACACATCGCTGCCAGATCACCTGTGCACAGATGACATTCAATTTCGCCGAGTACAGCGCGGTTAGATGGCTGGTGGGGAGCAGCCTGCAGAAAACACTCTCCATCCCTGACCTGCCTTCACGGTTTGGCCTCTGCAGCTATGGGCGAATTGTAAACTCCCCTGCCCATCAAAACTAAGTAACTTGCTCTGAGGGGCGAGGGGGCTCTGAACAGCCCCCCCCCCCCCCCCCCCCCCCCCCCGGCTGCTCCTAGGAACATGACAAACACTCTTTCAGGTTTGGACGGACTTGGAATAGTCCATTATAAGTCCACAACTTCACTCTTCCTGCCAGAGGTCCCTGATACAAGCCTGAGATTTGGGCCCCAGATCAGTGTGGGGGACAGACATCTGCCCAACTCCCACTTTGTGGCACTCTCAGCAAGCCGATTAACAGACTCACTGCCTCGAACGCTCGCATTGCTGGGAACCTGAGCAAAAGTCATGTTGCATCCATCTGATTTCAGACAGGTGTACATTTCGAACAACTGTTGCAATCAGCAGTTGAGGGAGGGTGCTTGAAGTTACAGCTGGCAATGGCCTCCAAAGCAGAAAGGGAGTCCGACAAACTAAGGACATCTTTATGTTTTGATTCAGAGACCATTTCACAAGCCAGGACCAACACTACCAATTCAGCACTGTAAATAGACCTGTCAGTTGGAACGTGTTTAGAACATCTCTGAGGCGGACCTGCTACACACAAAACGCTGCATAGGCAATCCTTCCATGGTGGGTCAACAGGAAACCTGCACAAATCACACACGACTCCAAAGGCCACATGAGCATTGTTTAACTGGGGGAGAATACGAATTCCCAAAAATGAATGGAACTGTGCTAGCCATCGAATTTCTTCTAAAACTTGGGATAAAAAAACACACTCACATGCAGGGTTCTTGGGATTCAGAAGAGATATCCAAACAGTAGTTCAAGATAAGCTCCAGCTGACGGCTCGAAAGCGGTGGCTCTCCTGCCCCAGCACACAGGCCACAAACAGGGGTGATGTGGAGGGGACCCAGACCCAGAGCCTGTAGGTAGGAAAACCTGGTGGAGCCACTGACCACACACCCACAGCCCAGCCCGAAGCTGATCAGAACCCCGTAAAGATGGAGAAAATCCTCTCCCTCCCCACTCCTAGAACCGACGGAAGCTGTGAAAATAGATGCATTGCGTTTGGGCCCTCGAAAATGCAAACCCGGTCTCCTCTGCACACTATCTAGTCTCATCCACACAAAGTTTGAGACGACGCAGCACACGAGGTTTCAACTGCGAACAGCACGAAATCATCAGCATCGGTCTACAGAACCAAGTTTGTCAATGTTGACACCGAACAGAACAGGAACGAGAATGCTCCCTGGGGCACATCAAACTCCCATAGATGTCAGACAGCGTGGTGCCAACACGAACCCGAAACCATCAATCAGCCAGAAAGTGTTCAACAAAAATGGGCAGATGACCATATACACCGGGTTTACAAAGGTCCACAAGAATACCATTTTTCCAAGTGGCATCATAGATCTCTCCAGATCGAAAAACGATTGTAACCACGTGTGTTATTAATGAAGACGTTGCCGATGGCGGCTTCAAGCCTGACCAAATGGTCAATGATAGGGTGGCTCCTCCAGCACGCACACCGTCCATTGGCCAAAAGGCCATCTGTTTCCAGCCTCCACACCAGCTGGGAGCCAGCCATCCCCTCCACCAGCTTGCAGACGCAGCTGGTCTGAGCCACTGGACAACAGTTTGAAGGGTTGGCAAGATCCCTTCCAGGCCTAGGAATAGTAACAGGAATAATCAGGGCTCCCTCCCGGGAGGGCGGAAAGAATCCTGCGGTGTAAATATGGTTGCAGACCTTCAGGAGGGTCTGGACACAGCTCTTTAATAGATGCTTCAAAAGCTGCTAATGAACGTCACCCAGGCGAGTTCCCTTTTTTATTAAAGAGTTGTGGGACTGAGACATCTACAGTTGCTATGACTGTGACAATGCCACAACGATATCCACAGTCTTAACTGCAGCAAGAACAGTATTCAATGATCATGAGAAGGGGTTGAAGGTGCGCACATGGAATTATGCAGGTAAATATGTAAACGTGTGAAACAAAAAGGCGGATGGGAGGGGTAAAAGGTAATCGTTTACATAAACATAATACAGATGTGAAGAAAGAGAGGGCTGGGGGCAGGATTCCTTCACATGCAAGCATGTAAAAGAGAGAGAAGAGAGAGAGAGAGAGAGAGAGAGAGAGAGAGAGAGAGAGAGAGAGAGAGAAGAAAATAATATCAATTTACTTGTCAGAAAGATTTACAGCCAAAGGGGAGGGACAGTTTGGACATTCTGATCCACATTCAACCACATCACTGAATTTTTGAACAAGTATTCAGAACTGTGAACATTTATGATTGCTAATATACATTGGAAAATCTTAGTAAACAAGCTAGGGAAATCACGACAACATTTGAAAAGAGGAAGAATCCAAATCACCACAAAAGAAGTGCATTCAAAAAAAGGAACCCAACACAAAACCTAACGAGAAAACTTTCGTAAAATGTATTAAAATGTACGCAATAGATAGCCGACTATTGTTTAGAGAAGGGAATGCAGAAAAGAAGGGAATGTGACCCAAAACCGGAAGAGCCACAACAGACGAGAAAAAAAAATGGATGGAAGCAATAAGAAATCCTCCAGCAGAATCCTGATAATATCTACCTCCCATAGACTGGAGACCAGGATGAACAAACAACAACAAACAGGACAACTTCCATACACAAACGCTCAGTACAGTATAGTAGATACAAAATAACACAAAAAGACTATTAGCTGTTAAAAAAGAACAGAACAGCAGTACAAGAATGGAAGCGAAGAAGAAAAAAAACCTCACCTTTTTTTCTACACAGGGGACAAACACTAACACAAGTTCGATGATCGTAATATTGTCTGTCGGAGCCGAAATGCAACTGGGGTCACCACTGACTGACAGACACTCGCCTATGCAACGTCGACGACAAAGCAGACACAAAAAAGAGAGTCCCCACCCCACCCGCCTTTGATTAGCAATACACTTTAATATTACTCACATAAAATTCTTTCAGCTTTGCTTTCGCAAAACTATATGAACATATTTCGACTAAACACATTAGCAGGTCTTAACAGACTCAGAAAGTACTTTAACTTTTTGAATTCGGCATTTGATTATTCGAGTATTCCATTTTCACAAAGTCCTGTGGTCTTGAAAGACATATAACAGTTTTTTTTCCAGCTTCAGCCACAGGCAGCATCATGGTTTTCAGTCTCCACTACCTTTTGTAACTTATGAAAAAATACAATTATGCCTGTGCCCTATTGATAAAAAGTAGACTACTTGCCCATACTCTGTCTGGGAGGAAAATTCCCGAAAAGGATAGATGAACAAATGAATCATTTCAAATAATATCATTCTTTACCTAAATCATATCAATCCCTCTTTTTTTTTTTAATTCTCTTCACGACATAATCTCACATAAAGATTACCAAGCTTAACACAGGCCGGGCATTCGCGGTCTTTAATCTACATTTACTCAAGACTGCCCCCCCCTCCTCCGGCCCCCCCCCTGCCCCCATGTCAAAACAAAGAAACTAAACTACGAGGCATGCACCCTTAGCTAAACCTAACTGTCTGTACTGTGAACACAATCAGTTCTCCTCTAATTCAACTGACCATATTCAGGTGATAAACCAATAACCTTGTGCTCTCGGCGCATACAGGTCATGTATACTGCACGGTTTCCATGATCAGGTCAGCCCAAGCATAAGACTTTCGAATCCTTCCCTTTCCGATAGCTTGCAAAAGCGATCCCTGTTTTATATCGGCGTACTCTCATAACAAAGAAACTGGCATGAATCCTTCTGGAACGCTAGCAGAGTTACTGACAACGTGTCATGAACAAAGCCCATTTGAAACCACTGTTACCAGTAAGACTTGCACAGGAGAGTGGTCCTGTTCAACCTTTACTTGTCTAGATATACAGCATTGACATCCTACAGTAGACGAAATATTACCTTTATAAAACTGGTAAGAGAAATAGACAAATTACAAGGGCTGAGTATCAGTAACATTGGAGGAAACCAAACGGACAAACTCGGCAACAGTATTATACTGATAAAGTTAAGACCAAATGAATCGAATCATCTAGCCCATTTTTCGGATCTGTTTGGAAGGTGCAATCTGATATTTTTCATTTGAATCTGAAGAAGGATGCTCTTTGAGAAAAGTTGATAGAAACAGAGGACCAGGAAGAAGTTTAGATTAAAGACACAATTTACATACAAAATCAGCTGAACATAAACTAGGGCAGTATGCAAGAAGAAACACTCTTCAATGTCTAGGTGCTGGACCAGATACTTGAAAGTAGTTCGAGAATGTGAAGAAAAAAAAAATATGTTCATCCCTGAGAATCCCTCACTTACACACAATCTTTGCTGTTCTAAGAAATGACACGGACATTAACGTGTATGCTGGAGACATGAGTGTACTGAACGATGTAGACTGTGACAGAAGAGGCATGGAAACATCAGGCCTGGCTCCTAGAAAACAGACTCCACCAATGCCAATTCAACACCTTGACACCGTCTACGCCTGCAGTTTATCAAAACACGAACTCACGTCTGTGTGACACTGAAGGCACAGGTCAAGAAACGTGCTACGTACGTCCAGCCAGCAGACCAGCAGAAGACGTACCGGTGCCAGGGAACAGCGTAGCCATCACAAACACATTAAATACTCCTGTGAAGCCAGCTATCAGTATCGATGCTCCTCTTCTACGTGGACCGAAGAAAGGCCTCACCAACAGGGATGTCCAATAAGCACCCAACTATCACACACACACACACACACACACACACACACACACACACACACACACACACAACACACAACACAACAACACAACACACACACACACACACACACACACACACACACACACACTGCACACACTGACGAATACACACTCATATCTTTTGACATTGACGATAATACACTTGCATCGCTTCATTGGTACACATTTACTAGTGTACTTTTTTTATTTTTTTTTAGTAACACTAGGGGATCCTAAAATATTCAAAGTGGTCTGAATACTTTTCTCATGCCTTAAGCCTTCTTGAGTTCTGATAACGTGTGCATAAGCCTCTGTAAGGTTGCTGGACAATTCAGTTTATTGACACGAATAAGCAATGCTTTCCCATTGCTGCTGGACTGCTGCCAATCGTTCTTGGGCATTTTTTGGTATGTTGTAGATCAGACCATCATCTGCGAGTGCCGGCACTCGAGCAATTCTCTTTCTACTACCAGTGTAAACTTTGCGCGAAACAGGTGGGGAAAGGAAAACCTTGAAGTGCTTTCATAGAGAGTTTTCAAGTTCAGGCATCCTGTCTCAAAGTCGTAGGATAACGGTTCGCTCCTGAGGATTTTATGGAAATAAATCTGACCCTAAGCAATCTTTGCTACAATTAGTTCTCATATTCTTTGAATTTATTTAGGTCTAAGGAATCTGTTTTGACATGGTTAAAGCCCTGATATTGGTTCCTGTCTTCCCAGAATGAAAACGTTTTATCTATCAACCAAAGTACCTTTTCTTGAGTAAGAAGGCACTTTTTCTGTCAGTGGGTGTTTATTAATTGAAGAGTATACAGTATAGAGACTACGATAAACTGTTATGCGATATTCTCGCATATGTGAAGGCACAACACATTCAATCTTGCGCATATAAACTCGATACTTTAATAACAATATTTGAATAGAGTATGACTGGAAAGAAAACTTGAACATTACAAATGATTTGGGGGGGTCAATGGTTGCATGAATAGTTATGATTCTCTTTGATACCCTGTACGTCCAGCGGGTCGGATTCACTGTTCACGTGAACCGTTTCTCAGTTCCTCTTAATGAAGGATGCCAGAACTTTACTTTTCACTGATGTCGTGCCAACGAAGGTCTTACAAAGCACACAATTAACTGTTGTCACTTTTTGTTTCAAAATGTACCTTTACATGGAGATGAATTATCCATTATTCTCCTTTACTGGAGTGTGAGATTATATGAAGATGATTGGTAGTAACAAATTCCACTTGATTGTTTAGGTAGTAGACTGTACGTCACCTGAGGAATGGACCAATAATCTCAATTTTGTCTAAATTGGGATTGAGGAATTTGTTTGTTGTTGTTGATGTTGTTGTTGTTTTCTGTAGTTTAATAATATTGTGGCATTTACATGGCATGCAGTGAAAATAATATTGTGATTCCGTTCTTAACTCATGCTTTACCGAGTTATGTTTGAAAAAAAAATTATGTGAGCTACTCTTTTAGGCTTCCATGGAATTGTGTCAAATAAAGTCAGTTAAATTATTGTGGAATACGTTAATTGTTCTTGTCCTCTTAACTAGCAAGTCAGTTGATGCAAGATTGTGTGGGAAAGAAAAGTCAATCTTGAGCATATAATAGTGTATCTTTTTATCATACATGCAAGAAAATTAACGTAATAACCTTTGCAAATAAGAATGTCCTCTCTCTCTCTCTCTCTCTCTCTCTCTCTCTCTCTCTCTCTCTCTTAACTTTTTTACGTTCTCTCCCAAATGGATAGTTGAGTTTGATCGACATCTGTCATCATCCTCTTGTGGAGCAATGATAAACCAAGTAAATGTCTGTGTTCACATGACAAAGGTTTGCACTAGCAAGAGGTGTTACTACTACTTGTGCGAATTTGATTCTGAATTTAGTTCCAACCGACCTGACAAAGCAATGCAAAATCGACGAAAAGGAGCACAGGAATCAGTCACATTGACAGACATCAATCAGACATCCTTCCCACACTTCTTGCCCACCACTCGCTGCCCTAGCAGTCACTGGGTACCGGCCTTTATGGCTTGTGATCTGCAAAGCGATTGCTGCTGGGCTAAAAACGACGTCAGTTTTCAGCCACCTGACGACGCTCTTACTGCGCTGACGTCATCTTTGGTGTGCCGCTCCCAACATGTCAGACTCTTTATACTATCTGTGTGTTCCACCTTTGGAGAGCGTCTGCCTTTCACGTTGGTTTGTGATTACAGTGTGGACTGTTTTGATGGCAGTGATGAGGATTTCTGTGTCCATCCACCATGTCCATTAGAGAAAGCGCTGCCTTGTGGTGACAGTGGTCAGGTAAGGATCAGGGATGACACTCAGGACATCATCTTTTTTTTTTTTTTTTTAACAGGAATGAATCACTTTATACAGGAAAGGGAAGGGCAGTGAGTTGTAGGCACTGTATTGTCAGTACAGTATTTCGCAAATAATTTTCTGTTCGTCATGACGACGTGTGTGTGTGTGTGTGTGTGTGTGTGTGTGTGTGTGTGTGTGAGAGAGAGAGAGAGAGACACGCACGCGCGCACACACACACACACACACACACACACACACACACACACACACACACACTCTCTCTCTCTCTCTCTCTCTCTCTCTCTCTCTCTTTCTCTCTTTCCCTCCCTCCGGGGGTGAGTTCACGCTCATGGAACAGGCAGGGCACGCTTTGAGGAGCTCTCTGAGTTTTTCATTATTTTTTCTTAATTACTCTGTTATTATCAATCACTGAGCATTGAAAGATGGATGATAAGGAAGAATGTGACCCAGTGGAATCGATGATGGCAGATTTATTTTCAAAGCAAAAGAAAGAAATTGAGAATTCAATACATGAAGAAGTTTTAAATTCTAAGCTTCAGGAATTCTCCATTCAAATTTCAAGCAACATTGACAGCGCTGTTTGAGTACTCAAGGACGAAATCACGTGCTCCGTGTTAAGACGAGTGTTTTAGAGCAGGGCGTAAGTACTTCATTGACAAAAACGAATGACACGAAACAGAAATTGTTGAAACTGGAAGATGACATGGCAAGTCTTTCCTCACGCTTGGATGACAAGATCCACACAACTGGACATACTTTCACGACGTGAAAACATTGAAGTTTTTCAACATCCCTCGGTCTTTAAGAAATGAAGGTTACAATGCGTGTGTAACAGCAGTATTGGAAGCGTTGGAAAGTGTTGTGCCTGGCAAACTGTGGAGTCGGAATAACACTGTGCAAGCCCATCGGTACGATGATTTCCGAGGGTGACCCCTACCGGTTATTGTCAAGTTTTTTTTCGTTGGTCAGGTAAAATGGCGAGCCTGATGACAGAAAAATAGGCATTGAAGAAGAAGAACATTTTGGTGGGCTGGCGACCTGACAGACAGACAACGGGAGACGTTACAAGAACGCAGACAGCGAGGTAAGCATGGAAACCGTCTGGTGGTGGGAGAAGCAGGCAGTAGACGTGGCGGTGATCGGCAGTGGCAGCAGCAACACGATGTGGGCGCAGAGGGGCAGCGTCCCTACTACTAACCCCGCCCCCCCCCCCCCCCCCCCCCCCCCTCCTCCCCACTGAGCACTATTATCAATCCACCTTAACCACAACCATTACAAATATGTCATACCACTTCACTAAACCAGCTACACAACCTACAAACCCCATCGTTTCACTCCCCCGTCCCCCGCCCACCCACCCTCCTTTTTCTCTCCCATAATCCCTCTGTCGTTTCCATCTGGCGGCCATTTTATCTGAACACATGGACAGACAAGTGACTCTTCGTTCTTTGTTCGTGCTGTCCTATATGTTAAATGTGATCTGGTTTTTGCCCAAAAAGACCCAAGAGGTCGAAATGCATTGTGTCTTGTCTTGTGCTTTGTTTGTCAATGTCCTTGGTTGCAACTAACCCCTCTCTTTCTAAAATTTTGCTTCATTCTCCACCCTCAGTCACTCCATTTTTGAAACTTAATCCAAGAAACTAAGCTAGGTTGGTGGATCCTGATTCAATGCAGACAACTTCAAATCCGACAAACGCACAACATGACATTGTAAACAGTTAGGTTACAGGTCACCATGACATACAGTTTTTTTTTTTTCAAAACCTCAAAACTGAGGCCATTCTGATTGACAATAATATGCATCTGTAGGATGTAACTTCTTACCCAGAGAGGTCGACATGTTGTCATTACATGACTGGTAGAGACAGCATTAGTAATCAAGGTCAGGGTGTTTCAAGGTGTTGTGGTTGAGAGGAGAGGAAGAATGGGGTTCGCGGGAGGAGAGGGAGTAAAGGACTGACAGTACTTGTAAAATGAAACGAGGTGGTTGATTGAGAGGGGAGGGGATAACAGCGCTTTTACGGCGATGACGAAATAGTGGTCAACACTTAGGTGAGAACTTGTTAAGTCGTCTTCTGAAGTTAGCGCGCACAGACACTGTCTATTATTCTTTCTTTCATCACATGTGTCCAGGAAGACTGCCTCTCTTGTTCCTAAATAGCTTATATCAAAAAGTGCTATGTAAAAAGCTGCAGTATCAAACAAGGAGAAGACATTTCTTCTATTTCCTTCTGAATACTTTTTTTTTTTAATCTTTGGAGTTGATCAGACGTAAGTCTTCTGATTGTCGAAAGGGCCGTGACGCTTCATTCCTTAATTGTCATGGGTGGTATAAAGTGAATGGACAGGGAAGCCGTGTGAAAATATTATGAAAAAGGTCATGGAATTAAACTGAGATTAAAGCCTTACAATTACACGTGATGATAGTGATGGTGGTGATGAAGACGATGATAACCCGTCGTCGTCGTCGTCGTAGTAGTAGTAGTAGTGTTTTTTGTTGTTGTACATTGCTGGTGTTATCATTAGCATTTTGAGCATTAAGATGCGACATATTATTTTAACCTCGTCCTTGATTTTTTTGTGTCCTCAAAGGGAGTTAATTTAGTGGATTTGTATCGCATTTTCCTCCCTCATGTGCCTGCTCTGAGCATTTCACTCTGCTGTTGCATGTCTTGAGCACTTGTGAATCGCTGACAGATTGCTTTTCTTCTATTATTCTTTCTCTCTGTAGGGAAGTTTGGCAAAAACGTGAGGGAATATACGTGCATCAGTGGTAGAATACTGAGAGTGAGTGTGTATTACATATCAATTAACCTGATGACTTGTTAATATATGTTGATACCCAGGCATTAGCTTGGATCCTAAAGCAAAATGCTGATTCCTTGTCATACTTGTTCCCATTGCATTTTTGTTCTAGCACTTTTGTATTTTGTTTCTCTTGCTACCAGTCAGTGGCATTCATAGTTTTAGTATATGATTTTCTTAATTTCTTTTCTTAAAAAAAAAATGGCAGTGTGTTGACGAGTCCTACAAGTGCAGTGTGATTGACTCTCCCTGTAAAAAGTCTCTTGACACCGCCTTATGTATCAGTGTTAGGAATACCGAGACGACGTTTTTATCTTCAGCATCAACATGGAAATATTATAGTTTTCCTGCAGTGGTCAGTTTCTATGATGATTACGATGACATGGGAGTAAGTTACCACTCAATGAGACGAGGACGCCAAAGTCCTCTTACACATTTTGAATGTCCCTCCATAGCTTTCCTTTTCCCTGTGTTTGTACGGTGCAATGGCGTGTATGACTGCCCTTACAAAGAAGACGAGGCAGACTGTGAAACTTACTCCTGCCCTGGCTACTTTCGCTGTCGTCAGTCCCAGGTGTGTCTGCACCCAGATCATGTGTGTGACGGCAGAAACCAGTGTCCTCAGCATGACGATGAATGGTATTGCTCCGTGTCTTGTCCTGACCAGTGCTCCTGCCAGGGTCTGGCTTTTACCTGCAGACAGGTGTTCCCTGTGGATGCATTCCCAGACGTGCGATATTTAGACGTGTCTTATAGCGGAATGAGAGCGGAAAGTCTGTATGCAAATATAATGCTGATATATCTGAACATGACAAGTTGCTTTCTAAAAGAACTATTCCTTCCAAAACTCCCTAATGTGAAGGTTTTAGATTTTCGTGAAAACCAATTGAAGAAGTTTTCTTTAGAAATTCTCAACAATGTCAGCAACCTAATTAATTTTGGTTCTGGCAAAAAATCCTTTGGCTGCTTTGTTTACCAGAGGATCAAACAAGATGTCGTTTCCTAATCTCAGAATCCTGGACCTGGCATTTGTCAAGATACCAAATTTAGAGACCTGAACAAACTTCAGTTTTTCTCAGGACTCGTTGCCCTCAACCTGTCTTACAGCAACACGCAAGGCGTGACTGGAAAAGGTTTTGACAATCCTCTTCTCGCCAAATTGGATCACCGTGGTAGTGAGATAACAGATTTTCCTAAAACCTTGTTGAGGAATCTGATAAAGCTCAGGGAACTGCATGCTGATAACTTCAAGCTCTGCTGTATTCAGACTTTGCCAAAGCACTTCAGTGTCAGGAACTGTGATGCACCCCTCCCCATTTTTTCCACCTGCGATCGTCTTCTAGGAGCAAGGGTGCAGCAGGTTCTTGTTTACATTTTATCAACTTTTATCCTTGTAGGCAATGGTCTCATTTGTGTAATATTTATAGGAGAGGCTAGAAAGAAGAGCAACACTGAGATATTTTTGTGTCACCTATGTTGGTCTAAAGTCCTGATGGGAGTTTACCTTTCAATAATGTGTGTGGTGGACCGTATCTACAGTGGTTCGTATCTGTGGAAGGACACAGCCTGGAGATCTAGTATCTTGTGCAAGTTTTTAGCGTTTATTTCTTGTTTTCCTGTGAGGTAGCCGTCTCTCTAGATTTTATAATGGTCCTGGAGAGGTGTGTTGTTCTCACTGGATGAACAAAGGAGGACATCAGTGGAAAAAGAAAGCGATTTTACCTCTATGTCTCCTGGCGTGGTTGGTTGGTGTCTGTCTCTCTGTAATTCCCACAGTGTCATCAGACCATGAGTTCAGTCAGACAAGTCTCTGCATCCCACTGCCTGTTTCAGGTGATCAACCAGGAGGACATCATTATGCCTTCAGCCTGATGGTCGTTCTGAACAGCACGATGACCGTGTTGGCTGTGGTGGGACAGATTTACATTTACGTCATGATCCAAGATGACACTTTAGTTTTTCTGGCCAGTGACAATCTAGCAAATGATGTCTCATTAGGATTATCCGTCATCGTTGTTTCATTGGGAGATGTGATCTGTTGGAGCCTTGTGACGTTTTTTGGGCCGTTTTGACGTCACATGGCATATGGGTTCGTGGCGAGCTAATGTTCTCGGCATCAGTTTTTTCTTTATTTTTGCCAGTGCATCTATAACGCCGTTCCTGTATGTGTTGAATGGTTTCTTAGAACGTCGAAGACAAGTGCAAAAACAACGCGTTTTGAAACGTCTGGGTTTAACTCTAGAGAGATAAAGCAGCGAGTATGTAACATTTGTGGCTGATGCTTCTTGTTAGGTCCCATGGCAATTGATAACTGTTCTCTTTCATCTTCTCACCCATCTTCACTCACCACCTAATCAACATGCTTTCTCTTTCACGCTTTTCTCCACATACAAGCAACATATGACACAAAGATATTGTATTGCGCTTAGGTCCACTCCATGAGGAGTGAAATTATAATGTGTCAAATTTTTCATATACAAGCATTATACCCGGTGGGAATATGAACAGGTACATATATAATAGTGAACCTGTAAACCTCAGAATTCCTTTTCTCTTGTAATTTCGTAACTTTACGTCCCATTACTTTAAGTGTTTTTCTTTGATCACTTTGTTTTCTGCAAGTGAGGAATTCAACGAATAAATTCAACCTTAACTTCAAATGTACAATACCTTTTGTTTGTCAGGTATTGGAATTCGACGATTAAACTCTCCAATAGCTTCAAAAGGACAATATATTTGTTTGCCCGGTAACTGGATTCCACATTTAAAGTCACAACAGTTTCATAAGGACAATACCATTTGTTTGCCAGGTAACGGCTAATAATCCAGTTTTTCTTTCGATTTCTGACCAGCGCTTTGCGCCGATTTCTTTCCAACACTGCTGAAGGGGTTAAAACATCAATTCCCCTGGGATCTGAACTTTGAGTTTGACTGACTGAGGGGGGAAAGCGCCATGAGACACTTCTTGCTCATTTTTTGGGCATGAAGTGTTGACCCCCGAGTCCTAACCGAAAGGTAGTGGACCTAAGCGCGTTGACTGTCTGAGGATTACGAAATCATAATGAAAATAATAACAATTACTATAGCACCCAACCTAACAACGTAGGCTGCTGGGCGCTTTACAAGCTTTAACAATTCAACATCTTATAATATATGCAGAAGAAAACACACACGCACCAAATATTGCGTTCATAGGTCATCAACATAGCTACACCCACACGCGCGAGCCCGCGCACAGCCATTCGCGCGCACGCACACATCCTCCTCGCGCGCACACGCGCCTGGAACATACTGTTGCACACAAGATTATACTACGTAACCAGTGAACAGCTCCTTTTTTACACAAGCAAAGTGTACACATATATAATGTCTTGCGGGGGTTGCCCGTCCTTCTTGTTGCCTTTGCTACGCCCTTGTCCGCCGGTTTTGTCTGTTAGCATCCGCAGGTCCGGGAGAGCCCCCAGGACCTTGTAGTGCGTCCTGGACTGGGCCCACGATGCTGGTCTGCCAGTCCGCGGCTTGTTGCGCTGGAGGTACCGTGAAGGTCGTTGTGGGTGTGGCTGCCACCTGTTGTGTCGGGTCGGCCATTGTCGATGTGCTGCCTCACTCGCTTTCAGCGCAGGCCTTCGGCGTCGCTGCGGTCTTATCTTTGGCATCTGTAAAATACCCAATCTTCGGACACGAAAAGGGGCTTACCGTGTGTGTACTTCTATTGCCCTGTGTAGGTGGAATGGAATGGGATCAATTAACACGGGTCAGAACTGCACGCGTACTGGCCAAAAGTCACTACTAATGTCGCTGAATTGTGGAGAAACAGTCCTAGTCGTGGCTAACATCATCACATTGCCGAAAGAACATGCAAACACACAACTGATACAGCCGCACTGCTGAAAAATTGCTGAGAAGCCTGTAACCCTAGTCACGGGTAATGTAGCCGCACTGTTGAGGAGCATGCAGAGTTATACAGGTGGTCATCATCACCACCGAAATAGTTCTCACCTGCAAAAACACATCCTGGGTGGCTGCATTGAGGAAGATTTTCTGAGAAACTCGCAAGACATAGCCACGGCTCACGTAGCCGCATTGCTGGGAAGCCAGCAAAGTTATATATATATATATATATATATATATATATATATATATATATATATATATATATATATATATATATATAAAACATGTGGCCGCATTGCTGGAAAACATGCAAAGTTACATATATAAACATACGAAGACACAACTGATGTAGCCACACTGAGGCAAGATCGTTGAGGGAGACTTGCTGAGAAACCTGCAAACCAGTGTCACGGCTAGAATGGCCACATTGCTGAAAAAGATGCAAAGTATATATATATATATATATATATATATATATAACCTGCCAAACACAGCTATGTGTACACAGAGAGGAAAATTGTTGAGACAGTCACGGTTGATGTAGCCAATGAAGACAGGTTCTGGCATCATGAGTGTGTCATATTTTATTATTTATTAATTTTTGTTTGTTTATCAATGGTTATTTATGAACAAGAAGAATGAAAAAAAGACTTATCTTGCCATGCGTTCAAAATGGCCGTCGGGCGGAAACGACGAGACCACCCGGAAGGGAAGGGGTTGGGCGGGGGGAGGGAAAGGGGAGGAGGGTGTGTGTGTGTGAAACAATGGGGTTTGCAGCTTTTGCTGAATAGTATGATATATTAGTGACAGTAGTGAATAAAGGTGGATTGATGATAGTACTTTAGTGGAGATGAAATAAAAGAAAATAAGAAATAAAAAATAAAGTAAAATGAATAAATAAAAAGTAATGCCCGGCGGCCATTTTGAACGCATGGCAAGATGAGTCTTTTTTTCATTCTTCTTGTTCATTGTCTTAAACGTTATTTGATTTTGCCTGAAGAAGACCCAAGAGATCGAAATGCATTGTGTCCTGTCCTGTGCTGTGTTTTTCTGTGTCCATGGAGGTAGTTAACCTCCTCTCTGACTGAATTTTGCTTGATTTTCCGCCTTCAGTCGCTCTGTTTTGAAGCTGAACTGCATTTCGTTTTATGATGTTACAAGTCACCTTGTCTAAGTGCACAACGTATAATAGTAAAGTTCTGCAGCGATCCCTGTCAGTTTTCGTTAAGTCTGCTTATGGCTTACATGCATGTCCACTTCGAGTGACTGTGTGTTTGTGATTCGTCTTAATTTTCTTGAATATTGTTTGCCTTGCCTGAAGAAGACCAAAAAGGTTGAAACTCATTGCATTTGTCTTGTAACTTGCTTGTTTCTTTCGTGGCATAGTAATTTTTCTTCTAAGTTTGCTTCAATTTCCACCTGTAGTCACCTCACTTTGAAAGTAACTCTGATTCATACTAGTCACCGTGGCAAAGTGGTTACTGTGTCTCGGACTCCCGGCGGGAGGTCGTGGGTTGATTCCCATCAGAACCATGGGATGTTGCTGTCCCGGCCGGCTCCTACCCAGAGTTGATTTTGCCAAAGGGTCAATTGGGAAGACGAACCTCACGGTGCAGTTTTATCCACTTAATAGATGCGTCTCTGAGCGTGTTGCTCAAATGTCCTGACCGACACTGCACGTGTCTGTATCTCTCGGGCCTGGGTGACACCGGGATGTAGTATGAAGGTAAGTGTAGAGTACAGCCCTGTCATGCAGTCTCAGACTGGAATGGAAACACGTGGCATCAACTTTATCAGTCTCAGTCTCATCATCGATCAGTTTAAAAGGCTCAAATTCTGTGGGCCCTTTATGCCCTGCTCTCATGGTGACTTGAGTTTTGATGTTTTCTCCACGACTGTGGCCTTGCTTTGATTCCCTCGGGGTCTACGTTATCGGCAAATTCATGGGTCTGTCGTTGGACGGGCCTGGTGGCGCCCTCCAGAGTGAACGCTCACTCTCACCAGCTCCGCGACAAACGAATTATTGCCGTCAGCAGGGGGCTTCGTAGGTGGTGCCCTGCGTATGTTGGATCGAAGCTGACACCAACGAACACTACCGAAGAGGCTCGGCAGCAGAGCAGTGTCTTCTCACGTGGGTTACCTCTTCACAACTTGTCTCCCTGTGGATTGCCGGTGCCGGGGCTGCAGCAGGCCGGACCGGGCTGTGGCTGTGGTCAGGATGGGTGGTCGGAATGAGCGACTGAGGTGGCACAGGAAATGGGACATTAAAAAAAAATATGCTGATTGCTTTCTCTCATTGTTTTGTATTTCGTTTCACGTTAATGGCTTTAGCTGTATGTATGCGATTGTTGTTTGTTACCTTTATGCATGCTTTTTTCACTAAATTCAAGGAGGTAGGGGACTGTGTCTTCGTGCTTCGTTTCCCATTGTCTTGAATGTTGTTTGTTTTGCCTGAGAAAGACCAAAGAGGTCCAAACGTGTTGTGCTTGTCTTAGAACTTGTTTGTTTCTTTCCTTCGGCGACATAGCGGTTTCTTTTTGTTTGTTTGTTTTGTTTGTTTGTTTGTTTGTTTTGTTTGTTTGTTTGTTTGTTTGGTTTGGTTTGTTTTTTTTCTGTTAATTTTTTTTCAGTTTCCGCCGGCAGTCACCTCACCTTGAAACTAGACTCTCAGGGCCAATAGCTTTTCCATTATTCAGTGGTGTTTTTTTTTTTCATCCTTTTTCTCTACATATTGCTGACAAAAAGGGAAGTTCTTCATCTTCATTATAGCTAACCATTATTTTTTTTTTGTACCGACTTCTCACCTTCTCCGGGCACTTTTTTAAAATGTTCGAACCATTAAAATATATCGTTTCGTGGTTCAAATCTTTTCTTTGAAAACTTGTGTATATAGCTTCCCAAAAGACCTGTTTGACTCTGCAGAATTATCAATTTGTTTAACAATGTAGCATGGCATTCTTTCATTTTTTTTTTTATTGTATGTTTTCATATCCACGCCTTCATGCACAAAATGCGATTCGATCAGTTGATATCCTGGGTATTCTCAAATATAATCCATAGACCACGCATTTTAATTTTTGACGTTTTAGAGTTGTTATCATGCCATTTATCATTAGGAATACTTTCATTCAAAGCTTTTTTTTTTTCTTGCTAAATTTCATCTCGTTCTTCCATGATCACCTCGAATATGCCTACTGCTTCATTTACATCAACATAAATGACTTCTGCTACTGTCATCTTCTCTTTGACATCTTGAGAGAACACTGAAAGAGCACATTTCAGGGCATAATCTTTGTTCCAGCAATATATAGCACAAAACTGATTACATGTACCATTCATTTCAATGTTTGTACATTTTCCCTTTCGTTTGTCAATACATATGACCATGTGTATAACATGTGACCAGGTTGAAATCGCCCACAACTCAAACCATTGACTGGAATCATACAATAATCATTTACTCTGCGCCCTGCATCAGAGGTACATCTTAAACGACCTTCAACGTCGTCATTACATATTTCGATTAAATGTACGATCCACAAACAATCTGCATGTTTATGAATTTCGTTTACTATGATTTTAAGACTTTATCTTTAAAAGTCATTTTATAGACTATCATTCTTTTCATATTTAGCATATAAATCGTGTTCATGTCAAGTTTATTTCTGGGAATTTATTAGAAATTCTGGCATTCTTGTCCACATCTACAAATACCTAAGTGTTGTCCAAACACAGCAATCTGCTAATAATTTTCCAAAGGATAAATGCCATTGTTCACACCATTGGTAGAGTTACAGGGAGAATATACAGGAGGAGCATACAACTATACAAGTAAAATATTTTTTGAAGTCCTCCCCAAATGCACACACACACACACACACACACACACACACACACACACACACACACACAGGCGCGCGCGCGCGCGCGCGCGCGCGCGCGCGCACGCACACGCACACACGCACGCACGCACCCACGCACGCGCGCACGCACGCACATCTGTTTACAGGTGTAAGTAACATAGAAGAAGGACTCTAACAATCACCTCATGCACATGTTGAGGATAATATTTTCGTATCAGACAAATTGATTCCCCTGAACCTCTCCCTTGTCTTGGAAGTGTGACCGCCGGTTTAATAACAGATATTTCATAATTGGTAAATGTACATGATTCAAAAATTTCCTGCAAATGTTTCCGAAAAAAAAAAAAAAACGAAGAAAAGAAATAAATGAAGAAAAATAAAATGAAAAATTATGTATCATCAATAAATGTACCTATGATATCAACTTCATGTCATTAATATGTGTACTAATACTCTCGTCTGTATCATCAGCACTTTTCGTAAATTCATCAGCGTCTGATCCACTAGCCACGGCACTGTCACTGTTTTATTGTCGGTCACACCTTCATTATCACCCTTACCACTACAGCCTGTGCTATTTGTCATTATACTGTCACCACTGTTGTCACCACCACTGTCTGATTTATTTGTCATCACACTATCACCACCACGGACGGATTCATTTACTGTCACACTTTCAACATCTCTGACTGTTTCATATTTTGTCGCACTGTCACCACGAATGTCTATTTCAGTGTTCTCACCACTGTCAATTTCATTGGTCGTCACACTGTCACCATCACTTCTGTTTTAAATTTGTTACTATACTGTCCTTTTTTTCTTGGTCTGAAAGTCACCACAGCCTTTGGTATAGCCCCTTACAAACAGTAACAACCACAGTGTCTTTCTGACTCTCTGTTGTACTGCGATTTCCACTGTTATTTAGATATAAATCCACACACCCTGCATTTGTATTTAGTTCACTTAGAATCAGATGTCTGTCGCCATTGTCATATGCAACGAAAAACATATTGTCCGAACTACAATGTTTCTCCATCAAGTGAAATGCGTTCTACTAACATCAATGTAAGACATACACGAATCATTATTTAGCAAAGGCAACAAATCATAATCCTTTTATAATTCCTATCATACAACCACACGACCATTCACATTATTAATAATTTATTTCATACTATCAGTTTTGTGCAGCAGATCAACAGATCCAACATTATCAACGTGATCCGACGCTGCTGAGTACACACATTCAGCGCAGGTGTCACGCACGAGATTTTCGTTGCACACGTGCTTGGTGTCAGCAGAGTTCACAATGCCTTGATACTTCCACCTCGCACGCCAGAACCATGCACATTGCATGGGGATGACACTTTTTTTCTGCTACCTCTGTAACTTGGCTGCGGTGAAATAACCACTCACGGGGCTGTTCCAGCCTCTGTTTATATTGTACAAGGTTTCTACTGCCATCTAGATCACACACTTTTTTTCCCTCAGTAGATTAATACACTTTTGTTCTTGGATCTGAAATTTTAAATGGTCACTAGATTTTTTTTTCCCAATCCTGTGACAGATTATCAGGATCCAATGCTTATAGAGCATATCTGTGTGTGAATCAACGGGATCCAGAGGCCAGTTATCAGGATATGCTGTGTAGAGAGCATAATCTGAATAAAGTCAGATTGATATTATCAGGATGCACGGTTTAGACACCACAATCCCTATAAAGACAGATGGATCCACAGGCATATTATCAGGATGCACTGTTTACAGAGCATAATCTGAATGAAGTCAGATGGCTATTATCAGGATGCACTGTTTAGACACTACAATCCCTATAAAGACAGATGGATCCGCAGCATATTATTAGGATGCACTGTTTACAGAGCATAATCTGAATGACGTCAGATGGATATTATCAGGATGCACTGTTTAGACACCATAATCCCTATAAAGACAGATGGATCCACAGGCAGATCATCAGGTCATACTGTCTAGAGAGTATCATCAGAATGGAGTCTGGTGGATCCTGCAACAGATTATCAGGATTCACTGTTTATGCAACATAATCTGTTGGAGTCGCAGCGATTCAGAGTTAGATCGTCAGAATGTACTGTCTAGAGAACATACACTGAACGAAGTCAGATGGATAATAATTATCAGCATGCACTGTATAGAGCATAATCTGAATGAGGTCAGATGGATCTACAGGTAGATTATCAGAATGCATTGTATAGAGAGCATACTCTGAATGGTGTCAGACGAATCCAGTAGCAAAACATCAGAATTGACAGTTTACAGAGCATAGTTTGTTTCAAGTCAGATAGACCCAAAGAGAGATCATGATGATCCGTTGATTAGAGAGCATAATCTTTTTAACAGCCAGATTGACCAAGAGAGAGATTATCTTGATCCACTGCTTAGAGAACATAGTCTGTATGGAGTCAGATACATCCGGGAGCTGTGGATTTAAAGTACATATTGTGTAACTCGTGGCAAAGATGGAGGTCTGAGCCAGCATGTTGGACAAAGCGGCTCCCTCATCCATGTCATGATGGTGACATGTTAGCAGGAACTTCGTGCCATAATTCGCTCTGCTTCAGTTTGAAAACTGGCGGGCGTAGGAAACTAGCCGCATCTGACCGGAGACAACCTGGCTGCTATGTTGACAGCAGGTGTGAGATTCACCATCTGCAAATGATTACGAGTCGGCTTTACTTGGTTTCTAACACTGTTAAGCGGATATTTTTGTTGTAGAATACTTTGCATGGTGTGTGTGTGGTGTGTGTGTGTGTGTGTGTGTGAGAGAGAGAGAGAGAGAGAGAGAGAGAGAGAGAGAGAGAGAGAGAGAGCGCTCGCGCGTATACGCAAAAGAAAAGTGTCTTGATGGAAGTTATATGCTTGGAACAGCGTTGTGATACCGTTTCCTACTACACAAAAGCGTGTCAGTATTACTTTAAACATCTTACAAAAATTAATGAATAAATGAATCAGTAGATGAAAGAATGTATGCATGAATAAATGGATGAATGAATCAACAAAAAAAAAAAAAAAAAAAAAAAAAACCTACCAACCGACCAAGCTACCTACCTGCCTACCTACTTACCTACCTACGTACCTACATACCTACCTACCAACCACCAACCTACCTGCCAACCTACCTACCTACTAAGTAAGTAAGTAAGTAGGTAAGTAATAAGTAAGTGAGTAAGTAAGCAACCAACTGATTAACTGACCGACTGGTTGACTGCCTCTGGGTGTCTGACTAACCAACTAACTAACTAACTTACTAACTAACTAACTAACCTACCAACTAATTAACGAAGTAACTAATTAACTGAATGCGTGGCTAACTAACCAACTAAGTAAGTTACTAACCAACAACCAATCGCCATTCTCAGTACCATCATGTTTTTGTCCTAGTGACATGTTAGACGAGATGTTGTAAAGGCATTCCTACACAGCTCGACTGCCACTTAAAACAAAAACAAAAACAAACCTAAAAAAAAAAATACTAATTTAGTTCTTAACCGGTGAAGACAGCAAAGGATGAAGGTTTTGCTGATGGACTGATTCTGCATGCGGCAGTCTTAGACGTATCAGAGATGACACGTTCCCGTGGAAACCCACGGGTCGGCTACATTACCCACACACACAAGCTGACGCCAGTTGAGGTGGCTTACCAGTCGGCACGGTTGACACGATTTTTTTTTTAATTCAAATGATCGCTGAGAAGTTCAAAATATCGCATTTTTTTATCGTTTCTGTCCAGGGGGTTGAGGGTGGGGGGGTGGGGGTGGGGCGATTTGACACGATACAGATGCTCTCACCAGCTTGTGTCTCTCTCTCTCTCTCTCTCTCTCTCTCTCTCTCTCTCTCTCTCTCTCATACTAGAATATATATTCCTTCTTTTACTCGTATCAAAAGTTATGAAGCTTTATCACGCCGTGTGACTGCCGAAGAAAAGGTGTTTATCATCATACTAAAAAAAAAAAAACAAATAAACAAATTCATACCACTGGTACTCGCATACTTGTTAAAACAACAAAACGAATGTTGAAGTATTGAACTGCCAGATGGATATAAACATCATTGAACAGACCAGTCTTGGTTCATTGGTTTTCTCCTAGCAGTACGACAGCAAACAGGCATACAAACAACAAACAATGGAAGTAAATATGTTATATGGGGATAAACCAAGTGTGGGTCAACAATTTCTAAATTACTATATGGATATGAATTAAGTGCATTGGTTGAAGGGAGGGAGGGAGATAAGATGAAAAAAAAAACGTTGAAATATATACTAAATCCATCACTGCCAGCACTGAGCATAATTCAGTTCTGTATTTCAACCAGAATCATTATGCCATGCCTGCTCCGAGTCGACTCGATGAGCACCGTTCGGAAAATTCGGACCGGAGAAGTTATGGCGGTCTTCTCACGGCACCTCAAGTAAAATACTAGCTATAGTGTTGTGGTGTTTTCAATGCCGAGCATGAAACATTTACAGTCTAGTGATCTTCCAAGGTAGAAGGGGAGGGGGTAGTAGTGCAAGAGAAAAGTGAAATCGAAGAGAACGATATGAAGATATAAGTTACAAGAAAGTGACTCATGACTTTTTTTTTAACCCATGTTTTAAGCCCATGTCTTAACATTCAGAAGAAAATGCAAGGAAATCACATGAACTGAATAGATCATGGAAAAAAGAGGTAATGATCAGAGTAGTAGCACGCAAACGCATGTGCGTGAACAAACGCACATAGAATGTATGAATGTGCATATTCGTATGAGATATTAGCTTATCTTCCCTTGCTTAGCTGTATGGCGTGTGCTCATGTGGATTTCGGCTGGAGCTTCTTGTTAAGAAATTATTATTATGATTATCATCATCATCATCATGAAATGATGATGATGATGATAATAATGATAATAATAATAATACTACTACTACTAATAATAATAATAATAACAACAACAATAATAATATAACCACGATATAACAATAATAACAATAACACGATAACAATAATAACAGTAACAACAGCAACAGCAAACAACATAATAATAATAATAATAATAATAATAATAATAAAATCATTATTATTATTATTATAGTAATGATAAGGCGGATGAACATATCCTTTTCTCTGTCTTGCTTTCCTCCTAAACCCCTTCGCTTACCCTGCCTATCAAATCTGGTATGGACAACGGGGAGGTCGGTAGGTGGATGTCTAGTGTACGCTCCCGATTATGGGCTGTTGTCTCTGCTGCTGAAGTATGCATTGCGGAGCAAACGTGCGACACTTCGTGCTGAGAAGACTTTGCACAAAGCGTCGCACTTGGAACATGCGACAGTTTGTGCCGGGAAAGCCCCTTATTGTGCTGGGGACATAATGTGCACGACCCACACATTTTGTCACCCATGAGATATATGTAGCTGCAATTGAAATATTCTCCAGTCGCAAGGAGCATACATCCCCCTCTTCACACACACACACACACACACACACACACACACACACACACACACACACACACACACACACACACACACGCGCGCACACACATACACACACACACACACTCTCTCTCTCTCTCTCTCTCTCTCTCTCTCTCTCTCTCTCTCTCTCTCTCTCTTTTTTTTTTCCTCTGTGCTGAGAATGTGGTCAACTTTAAAGATCCAGAGTCCCTAGTGAGCCATGCAAAAAAAAAAAAAAAAAAAAAAAAAAAAAAAAACATAGGTCACTGGGAAATCTGGCCCTTTAAGAGTGGCATCAATGTACCAGATACTTCTCGCCAGGTACTGCAATTGTGTTAATTGGAGTACATGTTGTTTCAAAACTCACACTCACACTCGTATACAATACATGTAACATACGGGGTCAGCTCTATGTTCCCTCAGCTCTATGTTCCCTCGAGGGAACATAGAGCTGAGGGAGCATAGACATGCATCCTAACATACACACTTCACAAAAAAGTTAAAGACCAGTCCGAAAATCAGTATAGTTCTTCTCGGAGTGTGTGTGTGTGTGTGTGTGTGTGTGGGGGGGGGGGGGGGGGAGGGGGATGGTCTAAGAATGATACATTTCATTGGACCAGCAGTTTATGTAACTAGGTGGATTAGCACAGATCATAGCCAGACAATTATTCTTGCACGTGTATATGCATTTTGCACTGTAAAACGTGCCGCCTAATGTCCATGGATCATTGAAACTGAGTCAATTTGGCTAAAAAAAAACCGCCTTTTTTTAACATGACAGACGGAAATAGATACAGAGAGAGAGAGCTAGAGACAGACAAACAGAGAGAGAAATCATCTTCATCATCATCATTATCATCATCATCATCGTCATCTCTCTCTCTCTCTCTCTCTCTCTCTCTCTCTCTCTCTCTCTCTCTCTCTCTCTCTCTCTCTCTCTCTCTCTCTCTCTCTCTCTCTCCATACTAAGCCATCCTCATCGCCTTGGCCATCGTTTGGTTTCTTTAGGTAGCATGAGTCGTACTTTTTTGCTTGATGGTAAAAAGTACAATACTGTTTATGGAAAAAAAAAAAAACATGAGTTTTGAAAAGAATATGGCCAAAAATGAGGACACACTTAGAGCGCTATAATTAAACCACGACAACGACGATGACCCTGTGGAATCTCTTGCAAGCGGTAAAGATGTGCATCAGAAAATGTCGTATGTATTTATGTTTAGGAAATATTTTTAAATGGTATCCGATTTTAAAGGTGGTCCTTAACGTTTTGCGAAATCTGTACATAGAGAGTACATAGTTTTATTTTTGGTATGCTACTTGCTGTATATATATGCTACTTGCTATATATATATGGGGGGGGGAGGGAGGTCATCGTGCACATGCGTGTATGTGTTGGGGTGTGTCTGTGTATGTGTTCGTCGAGAGAAAGTCAAAGAGATTGTGTGTGTGTGTGTGTGTGTGTGTGTGTGACCTCAAGATTTCAGTCTGCTTTAATGCTCCCATCCCTACTCCCGCCCCTTTTGGCATATATCCTCGTTACTCCACTAAGAAAAAATATGGCGTTCAGGGACCGCCACTTCGCCAAAAGGGATACGTTGATAACATACACTTGCGTGCCGTGCGTGATGTACGTGAGACAAAACAACTATTGCCGCAAGCTCTGGGGTCTTGCTAACACGGTACACAATTGATTTTGATTTCGTCTTCGGTAGGGATTTACAAATCGTCTGCCAGAAGTGACAACCATGTGTCGATGTGTTTGAAAAGCTCTAAGCAGACAAAAATGTATACCCCATTTTTTTTTTTTTCAGAAATTCCCACTTGTCCACACAGATGCCCAAAGCCATCAATATAGTTAAAGGGCTGACGCTCTAGGCTAAAATGTCTTTCTGCAGTCATGACGGTGTTATCTATTCTTCTCGCCCATGCACGCTTCACACAAAATTAACTGATGAACACAGAGTGCGGAAACATGGAGCAGTGTGTCTCACCACTTACCAACAGATTGACAGAGTTATTTCATATCAACCATAGACTTCGAACGAGCAAGTGGATAAATGAATGAATGAATGAACCTCTGTCTCTGTCCTGTCTCTGCCTCTTGATCTGTCTGTCTGTTCTGTCTGTCTGTCTGTCTTACCTTCCGTGTATCTCTCTTCACCTAACATCACTCACTTGCTCACTCAATACATGTGCAGAATAGCGCCATTGCGACACTTTGTGCTGGAAAGGCTGATCAAACTGCCGCAAGTCAAATTTTGTGCTGTGCGACATTTTGTGCTGGGGAGGGGAGTGAAACAGAACACAAAGAGTCGCATTGCGACACTTCGTGTAATTGCGACACTTTGTGCCGCAACAGGAGGGGAAGGGACCGCTTCGTATAACTGCGACACTTTGTGCCGCAACAGGAGGGGAAGGGACCGCCTCACCTCAAACACGTGGCTAGCGTGCTGCACGAAACAGCAGGGATACCTCGTGTGTTTTACCGGTCTCTTGTGAGAGCTGCACATAACTGGCTTACAGGGTGACACTAGAACGCTGCTCTGGGGTAGCGTGACTTCTCCACAACCCAGTTTCTCCGATTGCGCCAACTAATCAGACCATGATAATTGTTATTCATTGCTGTTCATACGTTTGTGTGTGTTCCGTCTGTTTGTGTTTGTACCATGTTTAGGTGCACAGGGAGACAGGGACATATGAAAGGCACATCCACAGCCAAACATATTTACATACACATGCTCGATCTAAGAGAGAGAGAGAGAGAAAGGGGGGGGGGGGGCAAACGCAAACGCAAATGATAACTGAGGAGAGAGACACCCTATATTGAGAGCAGGACATTACGATGGGCTCTATGTTCCATTGCATGGGGACTTTAATGTGCGCGCGCAGGTTCATCATACCACGGACCCATTCTTGACCGGGCACCAAGGGAAATCACTATGACAGATAATGTCACAAAACCTGGTCAAGGGTTATGCCCCGTGACAAGCTTTAACTTATGAAAAATCCTAATGATAGTTTTACCAAGTCTCCTGTTCATCTTTCTTTCTCTCCATCCTGCTGTAGTCTCTCCCACAGTTTTCGTGTTTGTAACTTGTGTTGGGAATGATTATGTGATAGAGATGTGGATGAAAATACACAATGAATTAAGAATGAATAAATAAAGGGATGGAGTGGGAAAAGGGGAAAAGGTTGGGAGAAATGGGAGTGTCACACTCGTTCTTCCCCGCACGACTCCATCTGCTCACACCTTTCCTTCTCCATC
>JADBJO010010221.1:62500-74829 GCA_016801955.1 Conus betulinus
TACTTTCCTGCTTGCTCACAGACATACACACCCGCGCACATGCTTGTGTCACAGGTGATCCACCGCCTCTTCTTACACGCTGTGTTTGTTTAAAAGCGCACAAAGCTCAAAAACACAAAACATAGAAATAACAGGGGAAGAAACACACCACACACACACACACACACACACACACACACACGCCAATCCCCGGTAAGACACCCAGCTCTAAGCGCTGTACAACCCGCCATTCTCGTTTACAACCCCTCCCACCCACCCCCACCCCCTTCCTCGACATCGCACAGCATGTGAACAAGTGACTTGCCGTCGTTGTTGCTTGATCAGTGTGGACCGCATGCCGGTCACGTGCTCCTAGAGACTGGCAGTCAGTCTTGTCTGTATGGTCATTGTGAGATGTCAAACGTCGTTGTTTTATTGTGTTGTATTTTAGCCTACACAGATGAAACTCATATTGTGTTTAGCAAAATTGTGTTTTCGGGGCTCTCTCTCTCTCTCTCTCTCTCTCTCTCTCTCTCTCTCTCTGTGTGTGTGTGTGTGTGTGTGTGTGTGTGTAAAACGAGAGTCACTGATATCTCTCTTTCCTCTCCATCCCTCCCTCTCTCTCTCTCTCTCTCTCTCTCTCTCCTCTCTCTCTCTCCTCTCTCTCTCTCTCTCTCCTCTCTCTCTCCCTCTCTCTCTGTCTCTCTCTCTCTGTGTCTGATTTTTTTTTTGGGGGGGGGGGAGGGAGAAGGGGGGTCTCATCTTCTGGGCCACTGAAGGGACATCATTCAGGCACTTCTCATGCCGGGCTTTTCATCTCTAGCCTATCTTGGCTCGTTCCACGTCGGAAGCAGTCAATGTCATGTCGTGATGAGGCAACCCGTCAGAGGAGACACTGCACTGCAGCCGAGTGGCTTCAGTGGTGTTCTGTGGAGCGTGCTCTGATCCAACACAGGCAGGACAGCACCTGCCACTGACCACAATGATGCTGGATCACTGGGGCCGGGCCCGTGACCCCCCCCCCCCCCCCCCCCCCCCCCCCCCCCCCCCACCCCTCTGGAACTTACCCCGGAGTAAGTCTGGCTAGCCTGCTTTTAACCCCCAGGGGGTCATTCCAGGTCTAGAACTCCCCCCCCCCCCCACCCCCCCCCCCCCCCCCCCCCCCCCCCCCCCCCCCCCCCCCCCTCCCCCCCCCCCCCCCCCCCCCCTGCCCCCCCCCCCCCCCCCTATTTGGAATCTTCCTCCACCCCACCCCACCCTTCAAACAAGAGAGGGTTATTCAGGGTTTTCCTCTGCCTTTTCCCCAACACGCACATCCGCCTTAAAAAAAATGTGTTTAGCCTGCATATTTACACCCCGTCTCCCCATTCCCTATATACAGTCAGTTGGATTTAGACAAAGTATAGTTCTAGACTCTTCTCAATAGATGGACCTCCTACTTCCACCCCTACCCCCCCCCCCCACACACACACACACACACACCACACACACACACACACACACACACACCCTGGTTCACTAACAGATACGTATATAAAACATTTCTCGAGCTAGCTTACACGCGTGGGTCAATATTTCGGATGTGTGAGTGGGAAAGAAAGACGGCTACATGCCAATGTGACCAAGTGCCAATGTGACCAACCGTAGTTGTGACAAAATGTCGTTGTGACCACGTGTCGTTGTGACAAAGTACCGGTTGTTGCTTCATCCCGTTTTGCCTCCTTTAACTATTTCACAGCTAATTAGAGTCTCTTGAGTGCCTGTGTGTCCCCCGTGTTAGTGTGCGTTCCTCTCCAGACCCCACCACATCCGACCAGTGACAGTCCCTATGACCTGGCCAACACTGCCTGTCTCGACACGAACTCACCAAGGACACAGTCGTGGGAAGGAAATCAAAACTGCGGTCACCATGAGAGCAGAGCATGAAGGTCCACAGAATTTCAGATTTTTTTTTCTACTGCCGATTGACGAGGGCGAGGAGGATGAACGTATGATACGGCGGAAATGCTTGTCGGTCTAGGGCTGCACGAGAGAGATGCACTCCACGCTTACTTTCATCATAATTCCCGGCGTCAACCAGGCCCGGGAGATACAAAAACCTGCAGTGTTGGTAAGGACAATTGAGCAGCAACCTCAGAGACGCATCTTTAGTGGATGAAACTCAACTGTGCAGATCCATCTTCCATACTGAGGACACAGCAAAATCACCAGTCAGGGGAAGAAAAACAAACAAGGAAACAAATAAACAAACAAATAAACAAACAAACTAACAAATAAACACAAAGGCAAATAATTGGCCCTGATGGGAATCAACCACCTTTCAGCCAGGAATCTGCGACGCTAACCACTGTTGGACCCAAGGCGGCTGGAATGTGTGTGTGAATTTTGTCAGTGAAGTGTGTGTGTGTGTGTGTGTGTGTGTGTGTGTGTGTGTGTGTGTGTGTGTGTGTGTGTGTGTGTGCGCGCGCGTGCCTGCGTGTGTGCTTGCGCGTGCAAAAACACCACATAACTGGATCCAAAACTTTCAAAGAAACACTAAATAAGCAACTAACACCAAGATTAAGAAAATAAGGTAGACGTTAAAGTAAATGTCCAACTGGGCTCTTGATCAGTCCTTGAACAACTTCAAAATGTTCGTTTCGTCAGAGATGATGTCTTCAAAGACTGACATCGACGGTTCAGTGTTCAACAACCAAGCAGGTAAATAGGGTTTCATTCTATCGCACAAAAATAGTAGATGGAACGGAGTGATTTGCTGGCCACAAATACAAGTCACATGTTTACAGAATTTGGTTTTAAAGGCATTAAGCCTCAATCTAAAAATCAAACTTGAACCCAAACCCAACAAAAATCGACATAAGAACCACGTAAATGCAAAAAATGAATTAAGTGGTACACTTCTGATATAAGTTCTGCTCTCACACTTGTGTTCGAAAATTTTAGAGCTTGTAGGACTGATTTTGAATCAACACAAAGTAGTATTTGAAAATACAGGAGATCGAAAATCAAGAAGAAAGGTTAATGCCATAATAATGGCAACAAGTTCCGCAGTAAATATGGAAATATTCTTTCCAAGGTGGTAACCTTTCTCTATTTTTAAGGATGGAATTATGAATGCTGAACCAGACAAATGATTGTCTAGTACAGAACCATCTGTATAGATTTTAAGGTGATTTATATAAGTTTCATTTATATGTGACTTAACATTCGTTGGCAACAAGGGTCCATCATCATTTTTTCTTAAACTTGTATAGTCTATGTCATAATTTGTCATAATATGTGTGTGTGTGTGTGTGTGTGTGTGTGTGTGTGTGTGTGTGTGTGTGTGTGAGTGTGTGTGTGTGTGTGTGTGTGTGTGTGTGTGTGTGTGTGTGTGTGTGTGTGTGTGTGTGTGTGTGCGCACTTGCGCGCGCATGTTTGTGTATATACGCGTGCGCGTGCTGCGTGCGTACGTGAGTGGGTGCGTGCGCGCGAGTGTGTGTGTGTGTGTGTGTGTGTGTGTGTGTGTGTGTGTGTGTGTGTGTTTAAATGTGTGCGTGTGTGTGTGTGCGCGCGCGCGCGCGCGCGCGCGCGCGCGCGCGTGTGTGTGTGTGTGGTGTGTTTGAACAAAGTTCTCTCTCTCGATACATATCATGAAATTGCAGACGCTAGACGCTTTGATACTGAGTACTTTGGTATATCGCGTGTTAACATGAGAGTTCAGGTTGTTCTGACGATATTCTGTTTTAACATGAGAGTCCAGGTTGTTCCGACTATTTCTAAAACAGCCCCCAAGTCATTCGTCTGAATATTTGAGCTGAAGCTGCGACTGTGGGAACCAGTGGTCAGTTCTCTGTGACTGTAACGCGAACTGTTGATCAGTGCCAACACAACCCTGCTACAGCGTAACACGGCAGCACCAGGCGGCTACGCTGACAAAGGTGGGTCAGACGAGAACCGGTGCTGTCAACGTGGTATGACCGTTGGCAAAGTGGTCAGTTACTCTGCTGCCTTTCAAAGTCTGTTGCCGAACCGCCAAGACAGCAGGCTGCCGGGACGCGGGAATTGGGTTGGGGGAAAGCCAAGTTTGGCTGAGTGGTGCGAACTGCCTTTTACCAGCGCTTCATATGTCTTCCCGCTTCCTTCACGGATCAAACTTCAAAATGTCGCGAATCGATGCCAGCTTTCTAATGATTCTGCCCTCAGATTGGGGCTTGAATAATCAAAATTGGCGTTCGCATACCTTCAGTTTCATTTTCATTCAAGGGTCTAAACAGTTGTTTTAGTAAATTAAGTTTGACGTGTTTTTATGGGACAGCTGAAACTGAATTTTTTTAATCGAAAAAAAACGTAATTTTTACACACACACACACACACACACACACACACACACACACACAAATGAAGGAGCCGGGTTATTTGCATTATTCCTTTTTTAATGGTTGAATTCAGGACGAAAGTGTCTATTTGTGACACGTTAAGTTCCCCGGCTTAGGCGAGTAAATAAATAATGGATCAAACAGAAGGGCTACAAAACACACCTTGACTGCTGAGACAAACTGGTGGAGTGGGCCGCCGCCGAGCACGTGTGCAAGCGGCTGTCGGACAATGGAACTCAGCGGCTGTCGGACAATGGAACTAAGCGGCTGTCAGACAATGAATCATGGAACTAAGCGGCTGTCGGACAATGGAACTCAGCGGCTGTCGGACAATGGAACTAAGCGGCTGTCGGACAATGGAACTCAGCGGCTGTCGGACAATGGAACTAAGCGGCTGTCGGACAATGAATCATGGATCTAAGCGGCTGTCGGACAATGAATCATGGAACTAAGCGGCTGTCGGACAATGAATCATGGAACTAAGCGGCTGTCGGACAATGGAACTAAGCGGCTGTCGGACAATGAATCATGGAACTAAGCGGCTGTCGGACAATGAATCATGGAACTAAGCGGCTGTCGGGCAATGGAAACTAAGCGGCTGCGGGCAATGCGGGCAATGGAACTAAGCGGCTGTCGGATAATGGAACTAAGCGGCTGTCGGACAATGAATCACGGAACGAAGCGGGCTGTCGGACAATGAATCACGGAACTAAGCGGCTGTCGGACAATGGAATTAAGCGGCTGTCGGACAATGGAACTAAGCGGCTGTCGGATAATGGAACTAAGCGGCTGTCGGACAATGAATCACGGAACTAAGCGGCTGTCGGACAATGAATCATGGAACTAAGCTGCTGTCTGACAACGGAACTAAGCGGCTGTTGGGCAATGGAACTGGCATTAAAACCATTCCTTCACTTCGACTGGTTTGTGGGAGCATAGAAATCAAGTCTCGCAACAGACAGAGAGTTTTAAGATTTTATTGATATAAAACACACACACACGCACACACGCACGCACGCACGCACACATACACACATTTACAAATCATTGCGTAGTTTTGATCAGACACACTAGAGGCTCTGGTGCTGTAATTTAGATTCACAACGTTTATTCGTTTGTATGATCGATACACACAGGGGGCGTAGACTGGGGGATGAAAAGGCTAACGAGCTTTTCGTTACTGTGGCGGCGCCTCGATTTGAATGGCGGCTGCACCATTGTCCGCGAAAAGTAGGTCACTGGGTCGCTGGTCACTGTGTTGGTGGTTGAAGCGGGTAGGCTTCGCGGAGTCGTCTGCTATGACTGAAGGCTTCGCGGAGTCGTCTCCTATGACTGAAGGCTTCGCGGAGTCGTCTGCTATGACAGAAGGCTTCGCAGAGTCGTCTGCTATGACTGAAGGCTTCGCAGAGTCGTCTGCTATGACAGAAGGCTTCACAGAGGCGTCTGCTATGAGAAAAGGCTTTCAAAGAGTCGTCTGCTATGAGAAAAGGCTTCAAAGAGTCGCCTGCTAAGAGAAAAGGCTTCAAAAGAGTCGTCTGCTAAGAGAAAAGGCTTCAAAGAGTCGTCTGCTATGAGAAAAGGCTTCAAAGAGTCGTCTGCTCTGGAAGACTGTAACAGACCGAGCGCACTCGTTTGCTGGTAAACGGCCACACACCACAATGAAGATTTTGCACCAAAACACTATAAATTATAATCCATGTATGCATTTTGAGGCCTACCATAAATTTGAGCGAGCATTTCATGTTACACTGGTAAGCCATCGAAAGAACAACTCCCCACCAACTATTTCCCTTGTTTGGAGGGATCTTCACCAATGAAATCACAAACAATCTTCAAATACATGACGCTGTCTTCAGGGCCACCAGCTGGCCTTTTTCGCGCTCGGGTGGCGATGGCCCTGGGCCGCGTGAGGCCGCCTCAAGGAGGGAGCAGGACGAAAGTCGCTGGAGCGCCGCACGAGTCCCTAAAATTCGGCGGGCCACGCAGACTACGGCCAAGAGAGCCATTTTTCAGCCCAACGCCATAAGGAGTGCCCCCATGCCTGCCTGACTCGGAGCACCGTATCCCAGGCCACGGTAGTGGTAGTCAGGCAGCGCTCCATCACCGATTGCCCCACATCCCCAGGAGCCGTTCCCCGGCGACACAGACTAGACCCGCCGTCACCCATGCGGCTGGAAGGATCGCTGCGTCGCCTGACACTGACCTCTCACATCAGTGTCCTTTCAAAGGAGATCTGCCACCTGTCCCTTGGTATTCGCTGCTATGCCACCCTCGCAGCGAAAACGTCTGGTTGGGGGGAAGAGGCGAAATACACCGACGCCCATCGTCGGCCGTCTAACACCTGAACTTGAATTCAAGTTCCAAAGGAACCAGAGCCCAGAGAGCAAGATACGACGGCTCCCACACGGAACTCACCCGCTACTGCCAGCGACAACAGTAGCCACAGAATATGCAGACCTATGTCTGCAAGTCTACTTTGTCCTTAAGGGCCCCCATCCAGTAGGACGTTTATATCACACATCGATTAATCAAATACACGACCTTCCTCATAGTTGACACTGATTTCAGGCCTTTGCACTCACCCATGACACTATCTTTGCGCCAACCGCAAGCGCCACAAATCATACCATTCCTTTGATTTTAACAAATCTTAAATAAATGTCAGCGAACCGCCCAGAGAAACGTGGACGAACGAGTCACAAGACAAAACCACAACGCGTTTCGACCTCTTAGGTCTTCTTCAGGTGCAACAAACATGAAACTAAATGCTAAGTGCATTTTCGTTATTTGCTTCATGTTTGTTGCACCTGAAGAAGACCTAAGAGGTCGAAACGCGTTGTGGTTTGTCTTGTGACTCGTTTGTCCACGTTTCTCTGGGCGGTTCGCTGACATTTATTTAAGATTTGTTTAGATTTCGCCTGCAGTCGTTTCACTTTGCAACTAGATCCTTTGATTTTAGTTTGCTTCGAACCACCCAGCTTGAAGCTTGATGACCATAGGAAAGAAAATGAGAAGGAACAACTTTCAGACACACTAAAAAATCTCAAAACAATCCAATGGCGCCAGTCTGGAAATACTCGACTCCTTAAGCAAGGCGTTGGAGCATTAATTTTTAATTGTGTTTGTTGTGCAGCCACACCAGTTATAAAGCTTTAAGCTAGAGGCATAGCATCAGTTTTTGTGTGTCATGAATTTTTACATCTGGGGTACAAAGTCCGTTTAAGACAGGTGCTCATTTTGGATTCAACAGAATGGATCAGGAGAGTTCATAGGTAGATCTTTCTGAATAATATGATGCACTTTGGGGGGTTGTTGGGTGTTCTTAGGGTGTGTGTGTGTGTGTGTGTGTGTGTGTGTGAGTGTGTGTGTGTGCGCGCGCGCGCGCGCGCGCTCTGTGTGTGTGCATATGCACGCGCGCGTCTGTGTGTGTGTATGTGTGTGTGTGTGTGTGTGTGTGTGTGTGTGTGTGTGTGTGTGTGTGCTTCTAACCTGTACATGGGTTTCCTAATCGGCTCTAAGCCTGGAAGATGATGGTTTTCCTCCTACAAACCCACTGTTTTCATAAAGAAAGGTTAATTCCACGCACATCCAGCGCTTCTATTTTTCCCGGCATTAAAAAAAAATAATCTGTAACTTCTAAAGAACTGATTCACGCGCGCGAATGCACACACACACACACACACACACACACACACACACACACACACACACACACCATGCACACACACACACACGCACACACACGCACACACATGCACACCACACACACACACACACACACACACACACACACACACACACACACAAACGCAATCATGCACACACACACACACACACACACACACACACACACACCCACACACACACACACACACACTGACTGACTGAAACCATTTTACTGTCAGATTAACATAGTGTTGTACTCTCTCTCTCTCTCACACACACACACACACACACACACACCACACACACACACACACACACACACACACAGAGCGTTTAACAGGCAGATCTCTGAAAACTGAAATGTTTAAAATGGCACACAAAAAACCCCCAAAAAACTCACACAGAAAAATCATGGAGCATTCTTGTTTATCTTGAACAAAGAATGTTATTGTCAAACGGCACATAGAGACTTTCCATTGTGTCTGTAAGTTATAACCACTTTGAAATTTCCATTCAAAAGTTCAATAAAACGCCCTTGGAAAGTTGTGTGTGTACGTAGAGAGAGAGAGAGAGAGAGAGAGAGAGAGAGAGAGAGAGAGGAGGTGTCTATGTGTGTGTGTGTGTGTTTCAATGTACAGGACGGCAGTCCTTAACTGGGGCTCTGCGGTGGGCTAGGCTGCATACAACGTACCAAACCTCAGGGACGACGCCCCCCCCCTACCCCCCCCCTACCCCCCTCCCCCCCCCCCTCCCCCCACCTTACTTCCTCTCTCTCTCCCTGGCCCTCCCCAAGCCGATCACACCCTACAGCGAACAATCGCTGACGTTCCGAGCAGACAGTGTGGACACAGCTGTATGACGCATCTGAAAGGACTATCAATGACCTACGTGTGATATAAGGGGACGAAAGTATGGGATCATGTTAGGGTCAAAATGCCATAGTGTACTGTTTTCGCCTACTTCTTCTTTTCCAGCCCTCCCTCCCCCCCCCCCCCCCACCACACCCCACACACACACACACACACACACACACACACACACACACTTCCACACCCGATTAAAAAAAAAAAAAAAAGATTTTTCTGGAATTGTTTACATATAGACGAATCAAGATAACGGCATACAATTGAGTATATTAAAATCTGGGAGCAGGTGTGTGTGTTTGTGTGGGGGGGGTGGGGGGGGGGGGGGGTTCTAAGGCATAAACCACACACAAAAAGAAAACTTTGAACAGTACCATACAGCAATCTAAGAAAGAATGAAGAAAAAAGAAAAAGTCACCAACGTAACAAATTTTCTCATCTGCAAGGCACTCAAGGAACATATACATCCAATATGTCTGACCATGAAGGGTACAGTGTTTAGGTAGAATTTTTTTTTTCGTAAGCACGGACAGGTTTTTCATAAATGTTGTTAGTCTACTTATCATATAATCTGCCACTTCTTGTTCGCTCTTTTCCCCTCTTTCCGCGTCATCAACCGCTTCTTGTTCGCTCTTTTTCCTCTCTTTCTCGTCATCAACCACTTTTTTCTTTGTTTTTTTTTTTTTCCCTCTTTCTCGAACTCATTCCGTTGGATACATCAACAAGTTTTTTCTGGCCATTTTCTGTTAAAATTCCATGTACTTCATTTCTAAACAATGCGTGTCTTTTCCAGCCCTATATGTTATTTAGTTCGTTCAAAAAAAACTATTTGACAGTAGAGGTGTTTTTTTATTATTATAGTGCTACATCTGTATACATGAAATGTTTAGCCCATAAAATAATGTGTTCAAAACTCATCTGTTTTGTGTGTGCCCAACGTTCCAAATAAAAAGCTGTATACAGCTTTTTTGCAATGTTATTTTTCTTGATATTGTGGACAGGTTCTTATTTGGAACTTTTGATTTTATTTGCTTTTCTTCCTTGTTCAATGGAACCGTATGTTACACATCATATTTCCCATTGTGCAAAAGAGCTGATATCAGATACGTTTTTATTTATTATTTTTTTTTTTTTGAGAGTGATGTAAAACATTACTATACATTTTCAACGCTTGAGATCATTTGCAGTGTTTTCGTGCTTGGATTTACACTTGTTTGTTAGTTTTAACATTTGCACTTTTTTAAGTACCTTTTAAATGAGAATAACCATCCTATGTAATATAGGTAATTGTACCGTGTTAAAATATTGGTTGGAAAAGGTTCTGTAATGGAGAAAACGTTTTGTAATCGAGAAAGCCCTTATTTGCGTTTCAACACATTTTGTAAAATGTGTGTTCTGTAGAAATAAACTGAATACTGTTTCTTTTTTGTTTGTTTGTTTGTTTGTTGTTTGTTTTGTTTTGTTTTTTAAGAACCTGGAACAACTCTTCTTTTTTGAACGTTCCCTAACCCCCGACAGTTTTGAAGAGGATATTTTAAGTTACTCATTCTTGTCGCATCGCATTGATACATAATCAATACTATATACTAGTCTTCAAGAGGAATGAGATCCACGAATACCGTATATTCTCATAATAAGCAGAAGTATGAAAACAAAACACATTTTAAAATAAGAAAAAAAAACATGCTATACAAAAAGTCCATATGAAGAAAAAAAAAATCAATCAGAGACTACATCTGGTGAAATAAATGTCTAACAATTTTAAGAAAATATAAACGTAAAAATGACAAAACAACACTTTACTCGACTTGTAAAGGAAGGATATATCTTTCATTCTTACATCTACAACGAATAGACAGACCGGTGTGCGTGCGTGCGCCCGTGCGCGCACGCGCACGTGTGTGTGTGTGTGTGTGTGTGTGTGTGCGCGCGCGCGCGCGTGCGCATGTATGTGTGCGTGTGCGTGTGTAAGTGAGTGCGCGCAAGAGAGAGAGAGAGAGAGAGAGAGAGAGAGAGAGAGAGAGAGAGAGAGATTCGACTGTATACGAGCCGTACTAATATCAATGATATCAATCCATACTAATATCAATGATATCAATCAGGCAAAAGCATTCAGGTGTTCCTTTAACCAAAAGGAAAGGATAAACCCGATGGGAAACAGAATAATAAACACTAATCTTGCCTTCAGGCGGGCACATGAGCGCGGCGCGCACGCGCGAGCGTGTGTGTGTGTGTGTGTGTGTGTGTGTGTGTGTGTGTGTGTGTGTGTGTGTGTGTGTGTGTGCGCGCGCGCGCGCGTGCATATATATGTGCGTGATTGCGTTTGTGTGTGTGTGTGTGTGTGTGTGTGTGTGTGTGGTGTGTGTGTGTGTGTGTATGCGTGCACGCGCGTGTGTATAGTAGGGTGTGTGTGTGTGTACATGCCCCCCCCACCCCTCCTTGCTCCCCAAAAAGCAAACAATTCCGAGAGCTGCTCAGGTTAGTATCACACGCCTGAATGAAGCAGAGAGCAACCAGCCTGCACACCAAACATTATAGCACAACTGCACACAGACATTATAGCACAACCTGCACACAGACTGTATAGCACAACCTGCACACAGACATTATAGCACAACCTGCACACAGACATTATAGCACAACTTGCACACAGACACTATTGCACAACCTGCACTCAGACATCATAACACAACTTGCACACAGACATTATAACAAAACCTGCACACAGACATCATAGCACAACCTGCACACAGACTGTATAGCACAACCTGCACACAGACATTATAGCACAACCTGCACACCACAGACATCATAGCACAACCTGCACACAGACATTATAGCACAACCTGCACACAGACATCATATCACAAAATTGCACACAGACATTAACGGTATGTTTATCAGTGACTGAAATAACACCAAGGTGACACAAACAAAAACGAACACCGGTTACATTTGAAAGTATGAAGAATGATTGAAACACGCACTGACACACACACACACAAACATGTACACTTGCATGCGTTCGAGCAAAGTAGGAAATCAGTTCCGTCTACAATTTCTTCGTTTTCAATACAAACAAAAAGAATATGTTCGTTAAGGGCTAGAACGCACACAGAAATCTTTCTAATCGCAAAATGCTTTTGTGTCTCTCCATACAGTAATAAGATTCAGGATCAGTAAAACGTTCTGTGTGAAACTTTCTCCAACAGGAATCGAGAAGTTTCACAAAACAAACAGTTCTGTTCCAGTCACACAGCATTCTGTACCCTTCTCTCTCTCTCCCTCTCCCCCCCCCCCCCTTCATTCCCATTCCTCCAGTGTCACTCCTTCCCTCCTCCCCCCCCCCTCTACTCCCCTCCTCCACCATCTACCCTGCTAGCCAGACGAGTGTTGGGACCCTATCAATGCAATCTGATTAGTTTGGTGACATTTCTGACTATGTTCATTAACTCCACGTCTG
>JADBJO010010222.1:0-2500 GCA_016801955.1 Conus betulinus
GTGTAGCCATTGTGACCAAATCTGCAATTGGTATAGACCTGAACAACTGCATATATAATTTAATGTACCTAAGCAATTGCCTATGTGGAACAGACCTAAACACTCCCTTCATAGGTTTTGAAGTGGCTGGCAAGATTCGACGACAGAGGCCAAATTTTTGACATGTTGAACATGTTGTAAACATCACTTCAGTGAACAGGTATTACACAGACTGACCAGGTAACCAGCTAATTCACTTCTATAATGAAAAAAAAAAACATGGTCAGTTAGTATTTTAACCTGTGCTCTGTTGATCTACACATAATAATAAAGAAACAGTTTATTAACTTCTAAACTGACAGGGATAAAAGTCGGCGACGACAGTGGTAAAATGAGCACGCCAAAAGTGTTATAATGGCATAAAATTACTGCTCAAAACAATCGAAAGGCCACACTGAATTTGGTTGCATGCTTGATCAGTCAACTTGAATTTGATCAGAAATCAACTCAGTCTGTGTCATGCACATCACAGCGGTGAACTGAAATGTGCACATACTGCACGAAAAAAAAGGGTGCAAATCAAACACAGGCCTGTGCAACAGAGCACATCTGAACTGCAGGAATACTGCAATGCACGTGCAACCCATGTCTTATCTGAACACAGGTCAGCCAGTTTTGAGAGACTGGTGGGCATTTATGCCTGTGTTTACGGCACTTTTGCAACCATGCCTCGGAGACAACGACTGAGTCAGGATGACCAAGGGCGGGCAATTGCGTGGCTTCAGGAGGGCGTGGGGGTGCGAGAGGTTGGTCGTCGACTGACAGTCGCCCATTCAGTCATTCAGACTTTGAGAGACCGCTTCAACCAGACAGGAAGTGTTGCTGAGCGAAGACGTAGAGAGGCACACCTGCGCTCAAGACGACCAGCCGTCCGTCCTGTCCTGACACCAGCTCACCGTGCAGCTCGTTTGGCTTGGGCCCAGCGTCACTTAGCATGGAGCCAGAGATCAGTGGGCAAGAGTATTGTTTACTGACGAGTCCCGCTTTGCCTTATCATTTCATGACGGCAGGAACCGTGTCTGGCGGCGGCAAGGAGAACGCTATCACGATGGTCTCGTGAGCGAGCATGATCGCTATGGTGGTGGATCCATAATGGTGTGGGGAGGGATGGCACGGAACTACAGAACCCCCCTGCACATGGTGCAAGGCAACCTCAACGGTGTGGGCTACAGGGATGGCATCCTGCAGCCCCTTGTGCTGCCAGCGCTGCAAGCTATTGGACCAGGCGCGGTACTTCAAGACGACAACGCCAGACCTCACAGGGCTCGAGTCGTCAACAACTTTCTTCAGCAGCAACACGTGATCCACATGGACTGGCCAGCCTGCTCACCGGACCTTAATCCAATCGAGCACCTATGGGACGTGCTGGGCCGGCGACTTCGAAGCAATCACCCCCCGCCAGTTGACCTCAACCAGCTGTTCCAGTTCCTTGAGCAGGAGTGGCAGGCAATACCCCAGATGACTCTGAGGACTCTGACTCAATCCATGAGGCAAAGGTGCATCGCGTGCATCCACGCAAATGGCGGACACACACGTTTAGGTTTGTTTCCGTTCTGTTGTGAAATAGCGAGAGAATTTCCAAGCGGCCTTTCAATTGTTTTTGAGCAGTATATATCACTAATTTCTTAAATATACAGCAATCAAACTGCGATGGATAGGACTGATAACTGAATATGCTAAACAGGTATCATGCGCGCAACGTAACAAGTTTACGAACTTGGAAATAAAAAAAAGCAATGAAATTTGCGATAGTCATGCAATTAACAGACACGCGAAACGCGTAATTCAAATCAGAAAGAAGACATGGAGTACGGCATCTTCATCGTCCATCACACTAATAGATGAAACTGGTGTGGCCACCACGAACAAATCATGACGCTGAGTCTTTGGGGCCCTGCACGGGGTTAGTGTCTGTGCGCAGTTGTTCTGAGAGTAAGGCTATCCGGGGATTTGCTGTTGTTGTTTACAGCTGTCATGCTGCCATAAACATGCCGGCAGGCAGGTTATAGCTTCTACTTTGCATGCAGTCTGTGCCTCTGATAGGCTCGGACCACGTGACGTACTGCTGTGTCCTTATCTGTTGCGCAAACCTAAACGAAAAGAACATGTCTATGTAAGCCGAAAGAGAGTGGGCGGGTGCTTTGATGAACTAAAGACAGCGCAGTCAGTCAATCTGTCTGTTGTTTGGTTGGTTGGTTGATTGGTTGGATGGTCGGTGAAGTAATTAGTCAGTTGCTTAATGTAGGAAGTCAATCAGTCAGCCAGTAAGCCATTTCATTGGTTAGGCAGTCAGTTAACCAATCAGTGAGTGAGTCAATTACGTATCTGGTCATCAGTCAGTCAGTATGTCAGTCAGTCACAGTCAGTCAATTAGTTGGTCACTCCATTGATTGTCCAGTCAGAGGGTCAGATAATTCATTGGTTAGTCCGTCAGTTCTTCATATGGTTAGATAGTAAGTCA
>JADBJO010010222.1:7500-22500 GCA_016801955.1 Conus betulinus
TATTTGTGCATTTATTCGCTTAACTCTCTACCTATCTCTCTCTCTATCTGTCTGTCTATCTATTTATCTATTTAATTGTCTATTTCGAAATGCATGTTTGTGTTTTTTTTTTCCCAATAATTCGCAATTTCAAAGCGGTCTATCCAAATCCCGATCACAGACATTCCAATTGTACGATCATCACTCAACCACTCCCCTTTCCCAATTCCAACACAATCTGCCACCCCCCCCCACCCCCCCCCCCCCCCCCCGCGCCTCTGCTACCCCCCCCCTCCCCTCCATCTCATTCCCCCTGCCCTTCCACCACCACCCCAACTCCCCCTCCAATCCCTCCCTCCCGCTAAGCCCATCCTGTAAGTCTGTGTGTGCCGGGTTCAGGAAATGGGAGTGCGGAGCGGTGAACAACAACGTGCTCCATCGTGGTGATCTGATCCCTGTCGCCCTGTTGGACCAGCTAAAAAGCCTCTGACACCCTGTCCACATGTAGACACACTGCTCACGCAGCAGGTCTGCTGCAAAGAGAGAGAGAGAGAGAGAGAGAGAGAGAGAGAGATAGAGAGAGAGAGAGAGATAGAGATAGGAGAGAGATAGAAAAAGAAGACATGAGACCGCAGAGAGAAGAGAGAGAGAAGAGAGAGAGAGGAGAAGAGAGAGAGAGGAGAGAGGAGAGAGAGAGAGAGGAGATAGATACATGCAGACAATAGAGACAGACGACCCCAGCAGAACAGAGAGAGAGAGAGGGAAGACAGAGACAGACAAACAGAGAGAGGTGGGAGAGAGACAGACATGCGACAGAGAGACGACAGGTGGTGAGAGACAGGAGGGAAGACCAGACAGAGAAGAGAGAGAGAGTAGACAGACAGACAGCGATAGAGATAGACAGACAGGGGACAGACAGACAGCGAGAGAGAGAGAGAGACAGACAGACAGCCAGACAGACAGACAGGGACAGACAGATACAAACAGAGAGAGAGAGAGAGAGACACCCAGACAGACAAATACCCACAGAGATAGACAGAGACGAGAGACAGGCAGGCAGACAGACAGACAGACAGACAGATACAACGGAGAGGGAGAGAGACAGAGACAGAGAGAGACAGACAGGGAAACAGATGGACAAGACAAACAGTTAGACAAACAGACAGACAGACAATACAAACTAACGAGAGAGGGATAGAGAGAGAGAGCGAGAGAGTAGACAGACGACAGACAGACAGACGAGACGGACAAACCGACAGACAAACAGACAGACGGACAGGCCCACGGAGATGAAGTACAGACTCTGATTATTTCGTTTAGCTCTGGTCTGTTTCAAATTTGCATGTGGCCACTGAGTCACACTTGACTTCACAAACTGTTTCATTGTTGCGCGCGCACGCGCACAACCACACACATGCACACACACACACACACACACACACACACACACCCACTCTCTCTCTCTCTCTCTCTCTTCTCCTCTCCCTCTCTCTCTCACACAACACCACACACACACACACACACACACACACACACCACACACACACACAACACCACACACACCACACACACCACACATTCCCCCGTCCCGTCCCCTCACAACCCCGCGCCTATGCCTTCCCCCTCCCTCCCCCATAACCAACAACCGCTTTCACGTTATTCTTGTGGCAGTCAATTGATAGCACCGATAGACCCTGTATTATTGTTATCTCTAATTACTCGCTAATTGCTTTCAACGTCATTAATATATGAGCCACATTTCACCAGCAGGTTTCTGTACAGTTTATCGTAGGAGAGGAGTTTTTTTTTCTTCTTCAAATATTCCTCTGTTGTTTTATACATGGTACATGGTGCAAGAATCCACAAGACGTCGTCACATATCAGATTCAAAATTCAATGATCTCTCGATTTATAAAGCCGCAAAGTGAAGTGTAAGAATGGCCAATCGAGGTTGAAAATTACTGACCAAAAAAAAAAAATTGAACTGCTGAGGGATGACAGGTAGAGAGGAAGGGGTGAGGTGTGTTGGGGATACTGTGGGTGGAAAGAAATTGAACTGAGGAAGAAAAGGAGGGGGTTCTGGGTTGAGATGGTGGGCAAGGGGGGGGGGGGGGGGGACTGGTCGGGGACTGGGCGAGGTGATAGAGGGAGATAGGAGGGAGGAGAATCTGTGATGTGATTTTCTCGCTGAAATTGAAGTGACATGCAGCGTGGAAGCCCACGCCTTAACAACCCTGTCAATGGGAAAGCCCACGATCACTTCCACCTGCTGAAATGGACGCCCTCAGGCCAAGCTGGAGTCAGAGGGGAGGCCCACGATCACTTACACCTACCCTCTGAAATGGACGCCCTCAGGCCAAGCTGGAGTCAGAGGGGAAGATCACTTCCACTCTGCTGGAAATGACGCCCTCAGGGCAAGCTGGAGTCAGAGGGGAAGGCCCACGATCACTTCCACCTGCTGAAATGGACGCCCCTCAGGCCAAGCTGGAGTCAGAGGGGAAGGCCCACGATCGATCACTTACACCTGCTGAAATGGACGCCCTCAAGTCAAGCTGGAGTCAGCGAGGGAGGCCCACGATCACCTACACCTGCTGAATTGAACGCCTTCAAGGGCTCCGCTGGAGCAGAGAAGTCCGACAGTTTTTTGAACACGCACACACGCGCGCTAAGAGAGAAGCGAGAGAGAGAGGAGAGAGGAGAGAGAAGAGAGAGAGAGAGAAGAGAGTCACGATATTTATTGTCAGTTACCATTACGGTCTGTGACAACGGTGGGTACAGGTGTAGGCTCAGAAATAAAATATTGCTGGAGCATATGAAATCAATACTAAAAAAATACAAAAAATAGCTCAACGAAACTTCAGTCATTTATGACATGATAATCATTTAAAAAACCTTAACCACATAAACCCAGACACGAGCCACAACCCCCACCCACCCAATATCACACACCACAACACACACACAACACACACCACACCCACACACACTACACACACACACACACACACACCAGGCGCGCGCGCGCCACAACACACAACACACACACACCCCACACACACACCCCACACACACCCCACCATGTACACTCACGCCACACACACCACACACACACACACACACCACCACACCCACACACACCCCCAAACACTCACACAGCCCCCACACAGCACACACACAACACTCACGACCCAACCCACAACACACACCACACACCACACACACACACACACACCCCACACACACGCCGCCGCACACACCACTCGCGTCGACTCTCTCTCTCTCTCTCTCCCTGTCCGGCCTCTCTCTCAGTATGAACAGAATCACACACGCGCGTGCACGCGCGCGCGCGCGGGCGCACACACACACACACACACACACCAACCACACACACGCACGCACTCACGCACGCACGCACGCACTCCACGCACGACGCAACGCACGCACAACCCACACATTTATTTTCCAGAACAACAAAGTATTGAGTAACAAGCACTAGGAAGATTAGGACATGAAGGGGAAAAAAACAAAAGACAGTTAAAAGGCCCCTGGGGAGACGCGAGAGGAAGGAGAAGGGAAGGATGGGAAGGCAGGATGAGAGGGGAGAAAGAGAGACAAATAGGATACGACAAGAAGAAGAAGAAGAAAAAGAAGAAGAAGAAGAAGAAGAAGAAAAGATGGAAGAAGAGTAAGAAAGAAGCGAAAGAGAAGAAAGAAGATAGAAGAAGAAGAAGAAGCAGATGAAGAAGAAGAAGAAGAAGAAGGTAGAGAGAGAGAGAGAGAGGAGACGCGACTGGCGCGTTGAGGAGAGAGAGATGAGCTGAGAGAGAGAGAGGAGAGATAGGAAGAGAGGACTGACGACAGCGACAGCGAGACAACCCACACACCAGACCGACAAACCCCACACACACACAGACACGCGAGAGCACTAAAAAACTATTTTTTTTTTAATTCGGCCTACATACAATATCAATTGGGTGTGAGTACAAAAAAAAAAAAAAAAAACTACAAACCAAACACAAGAAGAAAATAACAACTATACGACCAAACTAATGGTTTTTCAAACATCAATCAAAACCCCACGTCATTCAATTAGGGCACCAGAATTTGCAGCAATTAAATGCTTTCATTACCCAGCCAGCCCAGCCAGTCTGTAGATGACCAACTTATTTGGACGCAAGTAGCTTAGCATGGGAAAGAACGGATTGTTTGCAGTATATTTTCGAAACAAAAATGCTCTTCTCGAAGTTTCCCCCTAAGTGGACAAGTTCCGGTTGTAAAACGAATTTCGGATTATGACTGAGAGAGAGAGAGAGAGATATAGAGAGAGAGATAGAGAGAGAGATAGAGAGAAGAGAGAGAGAGGAGAACAGACAGACCAGACAGACAGCAGACAGTAAGACAGACAGAGAGAGGTGGACGAGTGAGTGAGTGAGTGTGTGGGTGTGTGGGTGTGTGTGTTGTGTGTGTGTGTGTGTGTGTGTGTGTGTGTGTGTGTGTGTGTATGTGTGTGTGTGGTGTGTGTGTGAGAGAGAGAGAGAGAGGAGAGAGAGAGAGAGAGAGAGAGAGAGAGAGAGATGAAAGAGAGTGAGAGAGAGAGAGAAGACAGACAGACAGACGCTAAGACAAAAAGACAGAGAGAGACAGAGGGAGGGAGAGAGAGTGAGAGAAAGAACGAGAGAGAGAAAGAAAGACAGACAGACCACATACCGACAAAAAGCCAGATGAGAGAGACAGACAGAGAGAGACAGAACAAAAAGACACAGACAGACGAGAGAACAGAGAAGATCCTAGCTCTTGGTGGAACCGATTCGACTGCGGGCGCGAACCTTGCGGCCGAATTGATGGCTCTTCGTGTCCTCGTGGTTTCTCCTCGTGTGTCCCTTGTTCGTTCGGGTCCCTCTCTGCTGGGAGCACTGCCCCGCCCCCTTTGGAGGACTGGACTGGTCAAACTGTCTGTCGTTGTCCGTTCGTCTGTCTGTCTGTCTGTCCATAGTATCTATCAGTCTACGACCACCCCCATGTAATGCCTGCGTCCACTATCAATTTCTGGAACTCGGTGTGTGGTGTGTGTGTGTGTGTGTGTGTGTGTGTGTGTGTGTGTGTGTGTGTGTGTGTGTGTGTGTGTGGTGTGTGTGTGGTTGAGTCTCTATCTCTGTCTGTCATGTCTGTCTCTCTCCCTCTCCCTCCCCTCTTTGTCTCTATGATATCTGGTCTGTTTGTCTCTATCTGTCTTTCTCTCTTTCAGTGTGTTTTGTGTTGTGTGTGTGTGTGGGGGGGGGGGGGAGGGGGGGGGGGGTCACTGTACATGTGTGTCACTGTGTGTGTGCTCGCGCGTGCGTGTGTGTGTGTGTGGTGTGTGTGTGTGTGTGTGTGTGTGTGTGTGTGTGTGTGTGTGTGTGTGTGTGTGTGTGTTGGCGTATGTTGCAATGCGTGTGGTGTGGGGGGGAGGGGTGTTGCGCGCGCGCGCACGTGCGTATGTGTGTGCGTGTGTGGATGTGTGTTTGTATGCATGTGTGTAAAGGAGAGACGATAAGCGAGCAGTGTGAAGAGGGAGAAGGCAGAGCAGTTGGATCGCCCAGTGTCTCCCCCTGACCCAGACAGTGGGTGTTCTTCCTCAGGCAGTGGAAGGCAGAGCAGTTGGATCGCCCAGTTGTCTCCCCCTGACCCAGACAGTGGGGTGCGCTTCCTCAGGCAGAGTGGAAGGCAGAGCAGTTGGATCGCCCAGTTGTCTCTCCCCCTGACCCAGACAGGGGTGGTTCTTCCTCCAGGCAGTGGAAGGCAGAGCAGTTGGATCGCCCATTTGTCTCCCCCTGACCCAGACGGTGGGGTGCGCTTCCTCAGGCAGTGGAAGGCAGAGCAGTTGGATCGCCCAGTTGTCTCCCCCTGACCCAGACAGTGGGGTGCGCTTCCTCAGGCAGTGGAAGGCAGAGCAGTTGGATCGCCCAGTTGTCTCCCCTGACCCAGACAGTGGGTGTGCTTCCTCAGGCAGTGGAAGGCAGAGCAAGTTGGATCGCCCAGTTGTCTCCCCCTGACCCAGACGGTGGGGTGTGCTTCCTCAGGCAGTGGAAGGGACAGAGACAAACCCCAGAGGGCCCTATGACCAGATTGAGGCCATCCCTTTTCATGCATCAACATACAGGGAAAGCGCGAGTCGGCGTCTGTCTGCCTGTCTCTCTGCCTGTGCATGTGTGTGCGTGTACTTCACCCTGTTCTGTTTTGCTGCCTGCCTGCCTGCCTGCCTGCCTGCCTGCCTGCCTGCCTGCTGCTCTCTCTCTCTCGCTCTCTCCTTCTCTCTCTCTCTCTCTCGTCTCTCTCCTCTCTCTCTCTCCTCTCTCTCTCTCTCTCTCTCTCTGTGCATGTGTGTGTGTGTGTGTGCTTCACCCTGTCTGTCTGTCTGTGTGTAATCTGCCTGTGTCTGTCTGTCTGTCTATTTTTCTGTCAGTCCGTCTGTCTGTCTCTCTGTCTCGTTATCCTCTTTCTCTGTGCCTGTCTGAATGTGTGTCTGTCTGTCGGTCTGTTTGTCGGTTTGTCTGTCTGTCTCTCTCTTTCTGTGTGTGTGTGTATGTGTCTGAGAGTGTGTGTGTGTATGTGTGTGTGTGCACGCGCGCGCAGCGAGTCCCTATTACTGCAACACGGTCACATGAAAACAGCCCCAGGATTTTCACAGTATAACCTTCAAAGACCACTTCTACAGACAACCACGTTTTGTCCAGTCCCAAAGGCAGCACAAAACGCTGAGGAGGAAAACGCTGTTTCCTTTTTCACTGGAGCTACTATCCAGACTGCTCACTAGCGCCGACTTCCTGATTTGAGAACTCTTTAAATGCCAATCGTTTCTCCCCTCTTTTAGACCGTGTACTGTATTAGTTTCATTCCCTATCGCTCCCCCCCTCCCCCTCTTTTCAGAGAGTGTATTCTGTTAGTTTCATTCCAGACTACTGAAGTGTGAGTCTGGCGCCTGTGCACTTCATGTCCTGGGACTGTGCATCTTGTGCACGTGATGCTCCTGTTTGTGGTCCCACTATCCGCCCAGTGAGTCTGGCCTCGTGAGGGGTGGCGCCATGACAGCTGTTCTGTGCCTTTTGCAACAACTGCTCTCTCTCTCTCTCTCTCTCTCTCTCTCCTCTCTCTCTCTCTCTCTCTCCTCTCTACATACCTACCTACCTACCTCTACCTATCCATCCATTCATCCATATCTATCCATCTATCTATCAATCTATTTATCTATCTACCTCTTTTAGACAAAAAAACGATCGATTTCAATCAAACTGCTCCGCACGCAACGAAAGGAGCATCAATAAACGACTCCCCCACTTTTCACGTAAGGAAAGGCGCTTTACATTCCCCCTCCGCTGGCTCCGACTTTCCAAGTGAGGAAAGGAAAGGGAAATAATCGGACCCGTTTCAGCGTGGCACGTAATCACTGAAGGGAAAATCCACTTCACTCGGTGGGGCAACGTTATCCAGGGTCACACGACTCAATTCCGCTGCACTTGAAAAATCGCGTGGGGAGAGTTAGACCCTGGAAGCAGCGTGGTTCAAAAAGGTGCTTACGGCCTGGTTGTCAGCACGCGAAACCTCTCTCTCTCTCTCATCTCCTCTCTCCTCTCTCTCGTCTCTCTCTCTCTTGCTTTGTTGGTCCCAAGGGGAGACTCTCTATCAGTGCCACACCGCTGGGTCTTAGGAGACAGGAGATGGATGGAAAGGAGATGGGTGGGGGGATGGTGGGGCATAGGCAGGATGTAGGGTAGGGAGACAGGTGGGGGTGGGGGGCATAGGCTGGATGTAGGGGGGAGACGGGGAAGGGTGCAGAGGCGGTGGGTAGGCAGAGGCTCGGGGGATGTAGGGGTAGGTGGAGACGGGGTGGGGATGGGGTGGTGGCAAAAGGCTGGATGTAGGGGTAGGGGAAGGGGGCTGGGGGGTGGGTTGGCAGAGGTCTGGCTGTAGGGGGTTAGGGAGACGGGTGGGGTGGGTTTGCAAGAGGATGTGATGTAGGGGTAGGGAAGACGGGTGGGGATGGGGATGGTGGGGGCAAAGGCTTTGGATGTAAGGGGTAGGGATAACGGGTGGTGGGGGGGGTGGGTGGGCAGAGGCTGGATGTAGGGTAGGGGAGAGGGGTGGGGGTGGGTGGAAGAGGCTGGGTTGTAGGGGTATGTGAGAATACTGAGGTCTCTCACAATCATCAACGTGACTGACAAACGAAAAAGAAAAGGAAGCGGTTTGGGGCTTCCAAAAAGACGCACAGAGAGAGAGACCGAGACCACCGATACAGAACATACCGACAAGAGTTGAGAGGAGAGAACGAACGGAACAACGGAAATGCCTTAATGAGTGGAACACATAACACAAGTCCCGTTGCTTTTGTTTTTTTTTTTTCATCCATTCCCTCAACACTAACTGGGTAGAAGAGAATCATGTGCATTTAACATATCTACTGCATAGAGAACCTCTTAACGCATGAAACATAGTCACGTTAGAATAAGAAGAATGACAATATAAAACTAGAGTAAGAGAGTTTTGGAGAGAGGGAGGGATGGAGAGCGCACAAGAGAGAGAGGTGGGGACTTTGGAGATACAGATACAGAGACGGAGTCCTACTGACACAATGAGAGATCAGAAGCAAAGAAGAAGAAGAAGAAGAAGAAAAGAAGAAGAAGAAGACGAATAAGAAGAATAAGAAAAAAGATGAGAGGGTGGAGGGGAGGAAGGAGGAGTCATATAAAAAATAAAATTGGTACAAAAAGATCAAACAAAAAACAACGATAAAAACCTACACTGAAGAAGAGTCTTAAAATATCAAGCTCTGCAATGATTAAAAAAAAAAAAAAAAAAAAAAAAAAAAAAAAAGCTGAAGCACCAACAAATAATGATGCATGCCCAACTCAGCCAAACTCCAGCTCAGACTCGCAGCACCATAACAACGATTTTTTTCCATTTACATTAACAATACAAACAAAAAATGACACCCTTAAAACCTACAACCTCCCCCCTCCCCCGACTCCCCCCCCCCCCATACCCCCTCCCCGCCTCTCACCTCCCCCCCCCCCGCCCCCTCCACCTCCCTCCCCATCCCCCACCCCCCTTACCTCTCCCCCGCCCCCCAACCTCCCCCACCTCCTCCCCCACCTCCCCCCCCCCCTCCCCCCCCCCCCCCCCCCCCCCCACCTACCCCCCCCTCCCCCCCCCCCCCCCGACCCCCCCCCCCCCCCCCCCCCCTCCCCCCCGCTCCTCGGTGCCCCCCCCAACAAAAAAAACTACAACCCAAAAAAAAAAAACACCACCCCCCCGCCCGCCCCACCACTCCCACCGCCCCCAAACTTTTCTGTTCAAGAACGACGACCAAAGAATGAACAAACTAAAAGGGCGATCAACATAGTATGCCGAAAATGAGAGAGAGAGAGAAGGGAGAGAAGAGAAGGTGGGGAGGGAGGGAGGAGACAGTCAGCCAGACTGACAGAGAGAGAGAGAGAGAGAGAGAGAGAGGTTGTTGAGCGTCGCGGGCGCGAGATGGGAGATGTGCGGAGAGCGAGAGAGCGGACCGATGAGCAGTGAAGAGCGAGAGAGACTAGGAAAGCGAAGACAAGATAACGAGGAGAGGGAGAGATCGAAGGGTAGGGAGAGAGAAGAGGGAGGCGAAAGGTAGGAGTGGAGGGGACTGGAGGGGAAGAGAGAGAGAGAGAGGGAGAGAGAGAGAGAGAGGAGCGAGTAGAGAGTTTTTGTCGCCGAGAGATGAACGGAGAAAGGAGAGAAAGAAAGATATGGGAGAGAGATAGGGGGGTGGGAGGGGGGAGGGACGGGAGGAAAGACGGACATTGGGAGGAAAGAGCACAGAGAGAGACAGGTGTGTGTGTTGTGTGTGTGTGTGTGTGGGGTGTGTGTGTGTTTGGTGTGTGTGGTTGTGTGGTGTGTGTGTTACTATGGTCAAAGGGTCAGAGGGTCAGGGGGTATTGAGGGCCAGGGGATGGGTCGTCCGTTGAGTAAAGCAGGCCCACGCTTTGAGCCTTCCTTTGGGATAAGTTAACAACTTAAAAGAAATAAATCAATGTACGAAAAACACCATGCTGTTTCTGCATTGTTTCACACTTACAACCCAAGGCTTTTTTAACACAACACACCACACACATGATGCGCGAGCGCGCGCGCGCACGCACGCACGCAATGCTTGCCGGCACGCACGCTCGCTCACGCTAGCTCACACACAACACACACACACACACACCAACACACACACACACAAACACACACACACACACACACACACACACACACACCGATAAAGAAGAAGAGGAGACAGAGAGAGGGCGAGAGAGAGAGAGAGAGAGAGAGAGAGTGGGTGTGTGTGTGTGTGTTGTGTGTAAGTCAATGCATTTGACATCATCATTTCTGTCCACCCAGAGGTACACACCAGCATCAAAACACACATGTCTTCCCAAGGCTAAGACCCAAGCCTCAGAACACCCAACGCGCCACAATCAAAATGATATCTTCGCTGCTGTGAAGGATCCGGATCAGCCTGGTGTAGAAGAAAACCAGGTTTACAAGCAGATTCAGCGCCACAAGACAGAAACAAGAATCAGCCTTCTTCCTTCCACTTTAACCACCACCCCCACCCACCGAAACAAACAAACAAACAAAAATCTGATTCTGATAACCAGCTCTGGCCAAAAACAAAAAGCAAAAAAACAACAGTCAATCCAATTGGAAATTAAAGACAAGGAGTGAGAGACCAAGGGATTGAGATGCTGTGGCCAGGTCTGTGGTCCCCAAAGCCAACGGACTGGACCCTGGCCGGGGCAGAGAGAAAAAAGCCATTAGTGCGTGAGACACCACCGTCCGTGTGTGCTACTGCCACTTTCCCCCCGGCAAACGAGTCGCGCGCCAAGGGAGGTAAGAGACGAGCGGCGTCATTTTAAAAGCAGTTCTGTGCCTCTGCCAGGGCCGCCACTAGTGGGCTGCTCTCTTGTACTGCTTGGCTTGGTCCAAGGGGGGGGACTCTCTCTATCAGTACTTACGCCGCCCTTTGGGGGGGGTACCTTGTGGGGTGGTAGGGGGGGAGTGGGGTAGTGGGTGGTGGTGGTGGTAAAGGTAAGGAGAGGAGTGGGTGGGAGGGAGGAACAGGGTGGGGTAGCGGTTTGAGACAAGTTTAGGTCTTCCTTACCAGAGAAGAGGAGAGAGGAGAGGAGAAGGAGAGAGAGAGAGAGAGAGAGAGAGGGGGGGGGGGGGGAGGGAGCGGCGGAAGGGAGGGAGGAAGGGAGAGGAGCGACGGAGGCGTAAGAGAGAAGAGACGGGGAGAGGGGGAAGGAGGAGGCGAGAGGTGGGGGAGGGGGGGGAGGAGGGGGAGGGGGGAGAGGAGAGATAGAAGGAGAGGAAAGAGAGGAATAGAGAGAGAGGGAGGGAGGGAGGGGGAGAGAGGTGGGGGACGAGGGGGGAGGGAGACCGAGGAGCGGAGGAAAGAGGGGGGAGAGAGGGCGGGAGGGGGAGAGAGGTGGGGGAGGGGGACGAGGAGGAGAGGGAAAAAGATAGAAGAGGAGAGGGAGAGGAGAGAGGCGGGAGGGAGGGAGAGAGGAGAGAGGGGGGGAGGGGAGAGGATAGAGGGAGAGGGGGAGAGAGGTGGGAGAAAAGAGGGAGGGAGGAGAGGGAGGGAGGGGCGGAGAGAGAAGAGAGGTGGCGGAGGAGGGGGAGAGAGGAGAGGGAGAGAGGAGAGGTGAAGGAGGGAGGAGAGGTTAGAGGAGAGGGAGGTTCAGGGATAGAAAGCGGAGGGGGTAGCGAGAGAGGTGGGGGAGGGAGGAGATGAGGAGAGACCAGAAGGAGAGGAAAGAGTGAAGGAGGCGGATAAAGGGGCGGATGAAGAAGAAGGGGAGAGGGTGAGTGGGAGAGAGGGAGTCAAACAGACGGAGGGTAGAAAAAGAGTAGCCACGTGGTTCACCAGGGTTAGAAGTTTTGGAGACCACGATCATTGAATGAAACAACACCCTACCTTTTCGGGCCCTCTTTTTCACTGTTATAAGGAAAGGATGTATAAATGAAAGAGCTTCTGAATCTAACATAAGTATCCTTCGTTAGCAGCACACTATGATTTTAGTTAACACATTGCACAAAACACAAACATAATGATGGTAATATTGATTATTAAATGGCGCTGTTTATCGTACGTCGTTAAGTCCTAAGCCCGTACAAATACATATAAAGAAGGTTAACGAAAATATAAATGAAACCAATAAGAAGAGAATATTGCCAATACGTCCATGCATCTCCAAACACAGGGTGCATTATTCACACCACACACACATGCACACACACACACCACACACCCACCACACACACACACACCACGACACCACACACATATATAACTTTATATATAATATCTAATATTATATATATATATATAATATATATATCTATATATATCATATATATATAGGATATATATATTAACTGTAAACTCAGGAATGGCCAAAAACGACGAGGGCAGAACCTGGAGGCCACAATCGCTAAGTCAGACTAGCACGTCATGATGACCAGAAGATGGTACTGTGCTCCTCACAGGACAACGGGCTAACGAACCAACAACGCGACCACAACGATGAACAACAAAACCGCCGGTCTGACACACACGTCACTGAATTACGTCGTCATAACACACACACAACACACACACACAACACACACACACACACACACACCCACACTTACGCAGGCTGCCCGCGAGCGAAGGCGGAGCGTGGGGGATTTGACGTCACTTACAGCTGTGGGACATGACGTGGCGGGCCGAGAGAGAGACTGTACGAGGGGATATCCATCCAGAAGGGTGACCCGTCAGCAAAGGCTCATGCAGCCCAGGATTCCAGAAAAGGTCTTCAAAGGAGAAGTGCCCTCCCCCATCGAGAGATGACAAAGTGTCTAAAGGTGGGGTTCCTACACGTTTCGTTACCGTCTCAGACATTACGTCACTCTGAGTTCAAGCTGAATATGACGACCCGTCGAACGGTCGAATGCACGTGCACCTGTCCGTGGGTCGGTTTTCATACAATCTTTACTATCCTTCCAGGATTAGATGATGGGGCTTTGGAATATAACACTGACAAGGTGGAAAAGTTTGCACTTCATGAACATGTTGACAGGAAAGAAAATAATTAATTAATAACAATAAAATGGTATCAAACAAAAAGAGGGGAAAACAAACCGGTGAACAAAACCGTGAACAGAATGGAAGCGACTAAAAGCGAAATAATGCGAGAAAATACTAATATAAATAAAACATGACGCTCGGTTTTGTTTTTTTTTGTTATTAGCACCCCCATCCCACCTTTCCTCGCACGCCCCCCCACCCCCTGTTTCCCCCCCCCCCCCCCCCCCCCCCCCCCAACCCCCCCCACCCCCCCCCCCCCCCCCCCCCCCCCCCCCCCCCCCCCCCCCCCCCCCCCCCCCCCCCCCCACCCCCCCCCCCCCCCCCACCCCCCCCCCCCCCCCCCCCCCCCCCCCCCCACCCCCCCCCCCCCCCCCCCCCCCCCCCCCCCCCCCCCCCCCCCCCCACCCCCCCCCCACCCCCCCCCCCACCCCCCCCCCCACCCCCCCCCCCCCCCCCCCCCCCCCCCCCCCCCCCCCCCCCCCCCCCCCCCCCCCCCCCCCCACCCCCCCCCCCCCACCCCCCCCCCCCCCCCCCCCCCCCCCCCCCCCCCCCCCCCCCCCCCCCCCCCCCCCCCCCCCCCCCCCCCCCACCCCCCCCCCCAACCCCCCCCCCCACACCCCCCCCCCCCCCCCCCCCCCCCCCCCCCCCCCCCCCCCCCCCCCCCGCCCCCCCCCCCCCCCACCGCCCCCCCCCCCCCCTCGTTTTTATTTCTTTTCTCTTTCCTTTTCGTTGAATTTGCCATTTTTAATGCATGACCGTATTTTCTTGGCTATCCTACATCATTCCATTTCACTGCATATTGTACTCCCTACTCAGGGCGAGGACTGGATGTAAAAAAGCGCACAAGTGCTTATCTATTACCTCCAAATACAGAATTCTATTTCATTATCTTATTTCCTTATCACCTCTCTCTCTCTCTCTCTCTCGCTCTCTCTCTCTCTCTCTCTCCTCTCTCTCTCTCTTTGCGATCATAATCTCTCATACCGTAATGAGCCTTTAAAAATCTCCAAGAACACTTCGATTCAACATCTATCTATTAATTTATCCGTTTATCTATCATATTTGGCTTTAACTTGTGGATATTCTCAAAATGTTACCAGTTTTAGTCAGCATATTTTTAGCGCACGCTCGCGCGCGCGCGCGCGCGCGCACACACCACACACACACACACACACACACACAACACAACAGCAGCAACGCCACACCACGCACACACAACGCTCTCATCTCTGTCTCTCTCTCTCACTCTCTTCTCTCTCTCTCTCTCTCTCTCTCTCTCTCTCTCGCTCTCTCTCTCTCTCTCTCTCTCTCTCCCATTCCAATCCTTTGTGTGATACACATTTACTCTCCTCATCAAGCTATCAAAAAATATGGCCACACTGGTAAGGGCAAGCCATAAACACATTTGACAGTCGTCACAAAAAACACGGCGTAAAAACAAACAAAACAAATAAAAAAAGCAGTAGACAGCTCAAAGAATAAGATTTTTCTTTGCCTTTCCCAAACAAATGAATGGACAGGGGCATACACAAACAAACAAATAAATATATAAACAAACAAATAACGATTTGAAAATGTATCACAGACCAAGAAGACGGGTGAAGTCGACAAATCCAATAAACAGGTTGACAGGTTGAAATAAAGTTGTTTTTTTTTCCCCTTCTAAATACTCTGTTTTCTTGCCGAAGAAATCCATCACAAAAATAAAAAAAAAAGAAACAAAAAGCACAGTAAAATACATCTGTCAGTCCAAAAATACGCCCACATGTAAACTGAATCATTAAATAATCTTTTTTTTTCTCCAAGCCGATAAAATGAATAAATAAATGAAATAAACAGATGAAATAAATAAACGAATAAATATATCACCAAACCTGTTACAGTCGCAT
>JADBJO010010222.1:35000-50000 GCA_016801955.1 Conus betulinus
ACACACACACACACACACACACACACACACACACACACACACACACACACACACACACACACACACACACACACACATACTGATGTCCCCCGGAACACACCGAGCTCCCCAGGTGCACGCCAGTCCACGGCAGAATGAGGTTTGTCGCTAGCCGTCAACACGCGGGTATGTCAGTGACACACTTCAGCAGCCTCAACAATGGCTGCAGCAGGCGGAACGCTGTCGGTAGGTTTGGTCTCCACTGACACTGCCAGCGTCGGCATGGGGCAAGGTCCGTCTTTTCTGCATGGTCATGTTCCCCAGTGCTGCTGTTGAAGGGTAAAGTCAAGGCCACTGTCAGTGCCCCCGGACATACATACCATCCCATGACAGGGAGTGGAGGGGGGGGGGGGGGGGGGGGGGGGGGACCAAATACATACAACCCCAAACCACCAGAACGACAGGTTGGTAAAGTTGCCTATGAGTGTGCCAACGTTTATGACGGTCATAGCCTGAATTCGAGACCGTTCGTTTCGCGCTGAACCAACTTAAATCAACTTCTGGAACGGGTGGAATAATTTCATGTACAGACGTGCTGGCCTGGCATACCTCATCTCTCGTAGGGATTACAGAGGCGCCACGGATGGGTTCCAGACAGCCTTTCTCCATCCGCTGCAAGTTTGTCTGTGTCCCCCTGAAAGCTTGTCCGAGGACAAGCCTGTCCTTTTCCAGAATTTGTCCTTCCATGTTCATTTCTTTCTGTCCGCCCCCTCCCCCAGTGCCGCATGCTGCAGGATGGCTTTTCCAGGCCAGCAGTTCTTCAAAGGTGGTCCCACCATGTCCTACTTCTCCATTTGGCGACGATGAACAGGTCGTTTGACATGCCCATGACTCGTCTGATTGTCATCCACTTCTTCACGCGTGTGTGATCTCCATGAAGAGATGTTCACGTGGTGTGATCTCCGTGAGGAGATGTTCACGTGGTGTGATCTCCATGAAGAGATGTTCACGTGGTGTGATCTCTCCATTAGGAGATGTTCACGTGGTGTGATCTCCATGAAGAGATGTTCACGTGGTGTGATCTCCATGAAGAGATGTTCACGTGGTGTGATCTCCATGAAGAGATGTTCACGTGGTGTGATCTCCATGAAGAGATGTTCATGATCTCGCGGTTAGCACGTTGTCTCTAATTTGGACTCGCTTTGGAATTCTGGTGGTCCTGCCTGATTTCCCTGACACTCATGTCTTGATGACCGATGTCTAACTTCCCTGACACTCATGTCTTGATGACCGATGTCTAACTTCCCTGACACTCATGTCTTGATGACCGATGTCTAATTTCCCTGACACTCATGTCTTGATGACCGATGTCTAATTTCCCTGACACTCATGTCTTGATGACCGATGTCTAATTTCCCTGACACTCATGTCTTGATGACCGATGTTCTAATTTCCCTGACACTCATGTCTTGATGACCGATGTCTCTAATTCCCTGACACTCATGTCTTGATGACCGACGTCTAATTTCCTGACATACATGTATTGATGACCGACGTCTAATTTCCCTGACATACATGTATTGATGACCGACGTCTAATTTCCCTGACATACATGTATTGATGACCGACGTCTAATTTCCCTGACATACATGTATTGATGACCGATGTCTAATTTCCCTGACACTCATGTCTTGATGACCGATGTCTAATTTCCCTGACACTCATGTCTTGATGACCGATGTCTAACTTCCCTGACACTCATGTCTTGATGACCGACGTCTAATTTCCCTGACACTCATGTCTTGATGACCGACGTCTAATTTCCCTGACACTCATGTCTTGATGACCGATGTCTAATTTCCCTGACACTCATGTCTTTGATGACCGATGTCTAATTTCCCTGACATACATGTATTGATGATTGATTGATGAATGAATGAAATGAATGAGGGTGGTCCAGTACGCCTTGGTCTGACCAGGACTTGCCTCTTGGGTCGTTCATCCGTGGGCCACAGCAACCAAGCGTTGGAAACTCGAAACAGTGCAAAGTTCGTGACCGTGCATTTTCATCTGTTTCTCCACGGTCATGATTGTCATCATTTTTGTACGGCTCACCATAAACTGTTCTGTGAAGGATGTTTTCAGACTGATTAAAAAGATCTTTTCACTCCTCAGGCCATCAATGTTACCAGGGATATCCAGGTCGGTGAGTGTGGCGTCCTCGAGGCTGGCTGGTGCTTTGTGATGATCCAGTGGGTCGTTCATCATCCTGTCAAGGAATATCGGGAGAGAATATCTTCCCATCCGACCCTATCACTCCTCCCTCTTTCCCATCCTCACCATGATCTCTATGTTTATCGAATAACCTGTTTCCAGTTACCTGTCGTTGACACAGATGAAGGCTGCAACTTTGACTCTCCGCGAAACGGGGGAAAGGGGACATACTGAAGTCACACAGATTACGTCATAACAGCTTACACGGTAAAGAAGGCTGGAATTCAAGTGTATTACAGAGAGAGAGAGAGAGAGAGAGAGAGAGAGAGAGAGAGAGAGACGGAGAGAGAGAGAGAGAGAGAGAGAGAGCGAGAGTGCGTGTGTGCGTGCGTGTTTGTGTGTATGTGTGTATGTAAAATCAAACACAGCATAATCTCGTAGCCTGGTTAATTTTCAGACTTTCTTTGTTTAGAGAAACAATTCAAAGCTGGTCTTTGATGCTGAGGGAGTCACCGCCATGTTGATGCATACATGACGTGTCACTGACACCAGTTTCAAGTTTGCACCGTCCGTGGAGGTGGCGAACTCTTAGAAGAAAATCCTCCTGCACCTTCCCCCCCCCCCCCCTTCCCCCATTTTACCACCATGGAAATGGATCTTGTCGATTCTGCCTCCCACCCACCCACCCCTTGCCACCCCTTTCCCCCTCCTTCATTCTCCCACCCACCTCTCTTTGATCTCTCTCCCCTTCCGGTCAGAAGCCTTAACAATGTCAGAAGCCCTTGCGTTTCAACTTGCTTTGCAACTTTAATCACACACACCCAAACCTGCCCCTTCTCCATCCTCCCTTCCCCTCCCTTCTCCTCTCCTCTTTCTCCCTTTCTTTGTCTACTGATGACTGTAATTCCGTGGGCCGGGCGGCCAAAGACAGGGGCCCCACAGTGGACACATGGAGTGATGAGACAATGGCGTGTCAGCGGGCACTGTCCCGCCAAACTGCCCTCACGGGGTACGGGCGGAAATGCTGGCGGCCCCCAAAACACAGAGGCCGTGTAGCACACAGCCAGTGGCTCCCCGAGTTATTATCAGACGTCTCTGATGGACCTGACTGACACCAGCCTAGGTGTGGCTTGATTTCAGTCGCTTAGTCGGTTTAGATGTGTGTGTGTGTGTGTGTGTGTGTGTGTGTGTGTGTGTGTGTGTAGTGTAGTGTAGTGTAGTGTGTGTAGTGTGGTGTGGTGTGGTGTGGTGTAGTGTAGTGTGTTTGTGTACGGGTGTACGCATGCGCGCGCGCGCGCGCGCGCGCACACACACACACACACACACACACACACACACACATCCAAACTATCGGACTTCTTTTGGATAATACTCTCAACAAGAAATTTTGATTGGACAGGTCTTGAGGAGGAAAAAAAACTGCACACAAAATAGGCCACACGGGACAGCGGAGACCCCCACCACACAAAATCATTCACAAAGAAAAGTAACTGTTGATGATACCAGTTGACAGGTACTGGCACAGTTACTTCCCTTACGTATCAATTTTGCTGATCGAACAAGGATCCACCTTTCCATCCGGATCCGTGCCACAGATTCACCCTAAAATTTCATGGCTTTGTCCTAAGCTTACGTCCCATCCTTTCACCAAGTTTTGTTAAAAATCAGATAAGTAATTTGATTTTTAACATGTACTCTTGTACACAGAGAGAAACAGACAGACAAAAAGACGTGGGCCAAACACAGCCCGCCCAGGCGAACGTTCAGAAAAGGGGAACGCTAACCAGAAACACCACGCACTATGCAAATCGTGTGCAACCAAACGGAGAGTGAAGTATCCTACAAGACGATGATACAAGAATAAAAAAAAAAAAAAGATGGCCCTGCTTCGTCAGCATCTCATGCAACTATGCATGAACCATTGGGCAAGAATTAACCCTTTCACCTCCACTACCCCTTTGCTCCCCCCCCCCCCCCCCCCCCCCCCCCCCCCCCCCCCCCCACACACACACACACATTGTCGTATCTTCATCCCACTTACGTGTGTGGTTGTCTCCATCTATCATGCTGAAACGAATCGATTACTTTCGCATGCTCTACAAAGAACTGGAACAAAGAAACAAAACGAAGCCTGGTTAGAGAAGGGAGGTTAATCCTAAGTGGAAAGGTGACTGGGTGGTGGTGGTGGTGGTGGTGGTGACGGTGGTGGTGGCGAAGTGTGTGTGTGTGTGTGTGTGTGTGTGTGTGTGTGTGTGTGTGTGTGTGTGTGTGTGTGTTGTGCCCGCGCGCGCGCGCGCGCGCGTGTGTGTGTGTGTGTGTGTGTGTGTGTGTGTGCGTGTGTGTGCGTGTGCGCTCTTGCACGCATGTGTGTGTGTGTGTGTGTGTGTGTGTGTGTGTGTGTGTGTGTGAGCTGCTTTTTGGCTATTTTTGTTTGTTTGTGTTTTTTTCCGTTAAAAAGGGAGCGAAAGAAAGATGGAATCTGGGAATGGGAAGAAAACAACGGGGTGATTGGGCGCTGGGGGGTTGGGAGAGTGTGTGTGTGGGATGGGCGGGGGGGGGGGGGGGGGGGGGGTTAAACGAGAAACAGTCTTATTTCTGATGACAGACATTATTTTCGCATTACCCTGTGCGATCGGAGGTGTAATTTGCAAATGAGACGCCCAGGCATTGACTCACTAAACCACCACCACATCCCCCGCCCTCCCTCCCGCCCTCCTCTCTCTCTCTCTCTCTCTCTCTCTCTCTCTCTCTCTCTCTCTCTCTCTCTCTCTCTCTCTTAAAAAGGTAGCAGAGAAACACCAACCAAAACATTACACAACAGAAATATAGAAAGAGAACAGCGAGAAGAAGGATGAATTGGAGATGTGGAGAAGGGGGAGGAGGAGGAGTAGAAGAAGAAGAAGAAGAAGGAGAGGAGGACGACGACGAGGAGGTGGAGAAGCAGCAGCAACAGCAGCAGAAGAAGAAGGACATGATGGAGGGAGGAGGAGGAGGAGGAGGAGGAGAGAGGAGAGGAGAAGGAAGAAGAAGAAGAAGAAGAAGAAGAAGAAGAAAGAAGACCTTCAAACCCTTTCGGTGTAGGAGCACAGCAGCTTAATAAGGCGATAACAGCTGGTTTTTCCTGTTTTCTTACGAAATACATGCATCATCCTTCAGGGGAAAATAAAGTGTTACGCTGTGATCCCTGAAGAGCAATCATCATTGCCTTCTTCGGTTTTCGCCATTGTTCTTAAGATAATTCCTTTTTTACGGAGGAAATCAGGGACAACAGTCAATATCCTGCGGAGGGTAGGTGAGGTAACTGTGATTGTGAAGGACACAGGGAGAACAGGTGGTTTTTGCTACGGAAAACAGGGGAAATTGTTACGATCCTTCGGAAAACAAGAAAAGAAGACATTCAAACCCTTTGGGCATAGGACCACAGCAGCTTCATAAGGCGATCAAAGCTGGGGTTTTTTTCCCCTGTTTTCTTACAAAATACAGGAAAATATCTTCGGGGGGGAAAAAAAAACGTGTTATGCTGTTATACCTGAAGACGACGACCGTTTTCCTCAAGACGACACATACTTCCTATTTCCCCCTACACATTACACCTGTTCTTCCCGAATTCACCCTCGGATTAAAAGCGGCAACGACTGTGTTATCGGTTTTCGCTGTGCTTCCTTTCATGCTTTTTCTTAGCTGTGTTGCTGAAGTAAACAACTTTCATCGTCTTCAGACGCTACAGTGCTCCCATACATAGGTACAGCGGACCGCGGTTGATTAGGTTGCATTCGCCTTTACCGTCCCTAGCTCCCGTCTCAGGGACTGTGGATGGCGGGTATAAATAAACATCCCGGGTAGAGGGGGTGATGATGTGGGTGGAAAGAGTAGGGAAAGTGGGAAGAGAGGGGAAGGCGAGGAGGGGGCCACTGACAACTACCATGACAACATGTACATGTAACGATAGGCAGTGTGAAGAATGGTAATTACACACACACACACACACACACATGCAGGAAACACACACACACACACACACACACCACACACACACACACACACACGAACGCGCAGGGGCGCGCGCGCGCACCCACACACACACACACACACACACAACCTGTCGATGTGCGTCGGTTGCGGGTTGCAACTCGCAACGCGGGACCGCAACACTCGACAGCGACGGATCTGGCCAAGTCATCTCATGTTTATATACATATCATATCGTGTGCCTGTGTGTGCGGCCATCCCACTAGCTGGACTCCAGAGACAAGCCGCTAAAAGACGGATGGCTTCATCCCCCAACCAGTCAAAGAGCTCACAACTTTCATCCGTCACTCGGAAACTCATGCATAAAACAATGAGCCGCGTGGTATGGGAAGCGACCGGCTTCAAAAGCCAATTTTCTTCGTGAAAAAAAAAGTGATTTTCTTTCAACAGGGATGATTAATGTTTTAGTGAGAAATCAATCGTTATTGTTGATGGGTGTTACTTCACCGTGACTCGCTAATTTAGTTTTCGGTCAGACATAGCAGTAAAACGTGATCACCATGAACACTGCAATTATGACTCATGTAAAGAAACATCTGTGAGGTATGAAAACAGGTAACTAATGTTCATGTGGCACTAGCAATACCTGTATCACTGTGCGGACTGCATGTAAAGGGGTTTTTGAAGCATTTACTTTACAAAAGGTTGAATCTCCGACCCCGCAACGAATAACTGACATGATTATCTGTTTTCACCGTTGACTGCTCACTGTGGTAATAAGGTTGTTTTCTTTCTTCTACCTTCTTATCTGATGCCTTCTTCGCGTCAAATGACTGCTTTCATAAAACCATGAATGTTTTTGATTCATAATTATCATTTTCGTACTGTGAAAACCGATTTCACTTGACAACGGTCATTTTCGCCTTTCAAAACTGCTGATTTGCCTTACGGTTCATGCTGTTCCACGCGTACAAGCAAACTCCGCAGGCGGTCAACATATGCAAACTGACTGCAATCAATGCCGAAGAAATGCCACACAGAAAACTGAAGTCAAACCCCAACGTCTCCCATGACAACAGCGACTGGAGGCAAGTGTTTGGAGGCCACTTTTTTCACTGGCATGCAGAAGAAGTCGTCCCTCCCCCAAGAAAAGAGTCAGCACCCAACTGCGTCAGCGGTACAACACCGCGTCTGCCATCAAAAGTTGCGAGGTCAAATCCTGCTAGTGTCCAAACAAAACGCCTTGCCACGTTCGCTCCCATCTTGATATGTGGTCGTTCTGGTGGTATCAGGTTGATGTTAGAAACCAACCCACTCCTTCCCATGCCCCCCCCCCCCCCCTCTCTCTCTCTCTCTCTCTCTCTCTCTCTCTCTCTCTCTCTCTCTGACACGATTTTGAAGGTAGTATAAAATATCGAATATGCCATTACATATCTCGAAATGAATCTGGTTTTTAATTTTGTTTGGTTTGGTTGTTTTGGTGCGTGTGTGATGACTGATTTTGAACTGAACAAATTCGGGCACAACACTAAACACATATAGGAGCACACACACACACACACACACACACTTTCTCTCTCTCTCTCTCTCTCTCTCTCTCTCTCTCTCTCTCTCTCTCACACACACACACACACACACACACACACACACACACAGGACAGTCTGGCACAGGGAGGAAGTGACGATTTTGCACGGACAGGTCACACAACTCCATGACCCCTCTGTCCACAGAGGGCAGCATGAGTCCCTCGTGATCGTCCGCCGGCGGCACCATGGGGACAGCGTGTGATCAGCTGTCTGACCATAAAGCTCCGGACCACATTTCCTGATGAAACCACAGACCATGACGGCGGCTATCGCTTTGTCCGCACACAAAGCCACGCACATGAAAGCTGCCAGCCACAGAACCAACGAACGCTCGTGTGTGTGTGTGTGTGTGTGTGTGTGTGTGTGTGTGTGTGTGTGTGTGTGTGTGTGTGTGTGAGAGAGAGAGAGAGAGAGAGAGAGAGAGAGAGAGAGACTTACAGGCAGACAGACAGACGGACAGACAGAGTCAGCAACAGACAAAAAGATAGAGAGAGAAAGATAGAGAGAGACTCGGAGAGAGAGAGAGAGAGGGAGGGGGCGATAGAGAGATGGAGACGTGAGGGAGGAGTGAGAGAGAGAGGAGGAGAGAGAGAGAGAGAGAGAGAGAGAGAGAGAGAGAGAGAGAAAGGGACAGACAGCGACACATGAGAGACAGAAACAAAAACAGAGACAAAAAGAAGAGAGAAAGTGAGACAGACAGACAGAGATAGAGAGACAGAGACAGCATCACAGAGACACAGAGAACAGGCGGGTTTTTTTTTTCATGAACAAACACGACAGAGACACAAAAACACAAAAAGAACAAGACAAAAAAAAAAAAAAAGCAACTGACACACACAAAAAAACAGAACTCCCCCCTCCTGCCCTCCTCCCGCCCCCTCCTCCCCTACTCCTCCCTCCCCCCCCCCCCCCCCCCCCGCCCTTTTCCCCGCGCCACTCCCCCCCCCCCTCCCTACGTCCCCCCCCCCCTCCCCTCCCCCTGCATTGCTCTTGATGCCAGAAAGACCAAGGCCCGTGCCCACACCTTGTTACCCAGTCCCCCGCAATATCGCCTTCACCTGCCCCATCCAGTCCGCCACCCCCCCCCCCCCTTACCACCACCGTCCCCGGAGGGTAATTGCAGCCATACATAATGCATGCAGGCCAGGGGGGGGGGGGGGGGGGGGGGGCAGAGGGCAGGGGGGCGGAGCGTGGGGATGGGGTAGGGTGTTGTGTATGGCGAGGTGTGGGACGGAAGGGAAGGGAAGGGAGGTGTAAGGTGGAGGTGGGGTGGGGTGGGGTGGGGGAAAAGGGGACGTCAGGCAACAAATGACAATAGATTGCGTTCTGACAATCGATTTTTTTTCTCCCTTATTATTATTACTATCATCATCATCTATTACTATTATCATCATTATTCATTACTATTATTATCATTATTATTTATTGCTACTACTACTATCATTATATTATCATTATTGTTATTGCTATAGTTATTATTATCATATTTTATTTATTATTATTATTATCATTATTATTAACATTATTATTATTATTACTATTCTCATTTTCATTATGATTATTACTATTATTAAGAGTACTTATAAAGCCCCCCCTCCTCGGTCTGAGACCAGACGCTTTAAAACGCACATTTTGCTTTACACTACGGGCTGCCTACCTGGGTAGAGCCCACTGGAGAGCTGCTTGCTGACGCAACATTCAGTTGTTTCCGGCGTCATTCATACAGTCTGTTAGTCAATCAACTTTGCATTCGTATTTTTCATTCTTTCCGTGCACGCTGTCACATACGTCATTCATATCAACGCCCCAAACTGCCCTCTATTGCGAAAGCTGGTGATGGGATTACACACGTGTGTGTGTGTGTGTGTGTGTGTGTGTGTGTGTGTGTGTGTGTGTGTGTGTGTGTGCAAGATGTTATGCTAGTATTCACAGGCGGAACGTCGATTTGTCACTCTACTCGAAGGACTTCTGAAGAAGTGGAGTCACAGCCAATGTCAACTCTATGGGAAATCCCCCACCCCCATCCCCAGTACCGAAACGCCTCAGCGGAGATTCGAACCCGCAACCCCAGGATCATCATACACAAGTTTAAGCTCATACCCTGTCCAAGGCGCGACAACAGACGAAGATAACCATCCCAAGAGAGAAAAAGAAGTGGGGGGGGGGGGGGGGGGGGGGGGGGGGGGGGGGGGGTCGGGGGTCCTGCCATCCACTACATTTTCAACATTAGTCGCACAACCGCAGTCAGATGGACAGGCGAATGCGCCAGTCCTCGATTTTGGGGGATGGGGGCGGGGGGGGGGGGTTTTTTGTGTGTGGTGGGGGGGGGGGGGGTTGGTGGGTGTGTGTGGTGTGTGGGGGGGGGGGGGGTGAGGGGTTGGGTGGGGGGGGGGGGTCCATGCAGGTTTCAGTCGTGCGATCTCTGAGTGCGATACTGATGCTTTACAACGGGGGGGGGGGGGGGGGGGGGGGGGGGGGGGGGGGGGGGGGGGGGGAGGAGGGAACAAAAACACAACCAACGGAGCTGGCATCCATCATCATTCCGCAGCAGAAGCGTTCCCCAGGTAGCAACAACAAGGCGGGAGCCGTACCGTTCATCAACCCCCTTTCACACAGCGCCTGGGGACCCGAGGTGATACAACGCCGCGTGTAACAACGATACAACACATCCCCAACACAGAGATCTGCATGGTTGCACCAGAGTTCGGGTTACTTTTGGATAAGAAACAAACAACAACAAAAAAATTGGGGGGGGGGGGGGGGGGGGGGAGGAGAATGGAGGCCCCCATCTTAAAGAAAATGGGGAGGGGGTGTGTTACAAGAAATTTTCTTAATGTGGAAAAATTGGAGGCTGGAGGAAAAAAAACAAAACAAAAAGAAAAATCAGTTGTCACACACACACACACACACACACAAAAAGGGTTACAATTTTTGTTGTGTGTGCTGTCCGCTTGAATTGAAACATTGTCACATTTCACGCAAGGAGGACCTCCCCCCCAAAAAAAAAAAAAAATAAATAAAAAAAAAATAATAATAATAATAAATAAAATAATAAAATGTTAAAAAAAAAAATAAAATGAAAAATAAAAATAAAAGTTTTTTTTTTTTTTTTTTTTTTATGAATAATCAAAGGTAACCACTGTTACAATGTGTTTGGTGTCTTGAGAACGACGAATTTCACAATTGTTACATTCTTTTTTCGTGGTGTGAGAACAGTGCAAGATTTCTGTTTTCCAAATGACCAGCGAATTGGTAAACATACTGTGCCTTCTTTGCAAACGACAGGATTGAGCGAGTTCATACTCTGTCCATGTGGGCGCTGTTGGAGAGACAAAAAGTGATGGAAACGTGTTTTCATTTCCCATGAGCAGCAACGTGTTGAAGTATCTCTCGGGTTCAACAGTTATCATTAAATGAAATTTGCAGAAAGCAGTAATGTTGACCAAAAAAAAAGTGATAAACTGTTGTTTTGTATATCCCAGAGATAAATGTAACAACCGTAAAGTTATTTACATTATTTGATTATATGTTTCGGGTCCAGGCGGATTCCTTGCTACATTGTTACACTTTCTTAGAGACAGTTGCATTGTGACATTTCACGTTGTATCAGCGGGTCACTTTTGTGGGTTACACGGCAGGCACGCTTCCCGTACGACTAAGATGGCGCACACGTAGAGAGAGAGAGAGAGAGAGAGAGAGAGAGAGAGAGAGAGAGAGAGAGAGAGAGAGAGAGAGAGAGATATTAATTGATCATCTTTATTCACAAAGGGAACATTAGCAACAAAACGTCATTTTTTTTTTTTTTTTTTTTTTTTTTTTTTTTCCCGTACAGATCAGGGACGATGGAGACCAAAACACAGAGAGAGCGAGAGAGAGAGAGAGAGGAGAGAGAGAGAGAGAGAGAGAAGGGAGGGAGACAGAGAGAGAGAGACAGACTTACAGACAGACACCGACAGACAGACAGAGACAGACACACAGACAGACAGAGAGAGACAGACACACAGGGAGAGAAGCGTTCACACACACACACACACACACACACACACAACACACACACGCACACGCACACACACACTCTGATCAATTGCTTAATAATAATCAGTATTCCCATATCCAACAGATAAGCCAGATTTTTTTCCATCTGGCCCTAGTCCCTGTTCAGGTGCTAAGGACATCAATACAGAACACTATTAGAGAGAGAGAGAGAGAGGAGAGAGAGAGAGAGAGCAGAGAGAGAGAAGACAGACAGACAGACAGAGAGACAGACAGACACAGAGAGAGGGAGGGAGAGAGAGAGAGAGAGAGAGAGAGAGAGAGAGAGAGGTTTGCTTTTGGCGACGGACCAATGACCAACACCGCCCCAACGCATGCAAGGAAGAATATGTCCAGAATTGGCAGGCTGAACCTCAAATCATCAGAACGATTTGTATGTAAATCGTACAGAATGTTCCACAGAAAAAATTCCTCCCAGGGCTCTAACTTACACCCACAGACTCTCTATTCAGGCAGCCGATAGGTTACGTGCAGACCTACGACATCGCTTGAGCAGATTGTGAATAGGCCTATAGCGTCATCGTCACCTCACGGGAATGTGCTATAGTCTACGTGCTCTACTGGATCAACGTCACCCCCGGTCCTGGTTTCTAACAATATCAAACGGTTGCTGAAACCATTATTACGACTGACACCCAAACGTGATTAAGCTGCATAGCTTATCTACAAACCCCTACCCACCCAAAAGGAAATAAATAAATGAATGAAAAAGTGAAAGTGAAATACATGGACAGATAAAACATACATAAATAAGTAAATGAATACCATAAAACTTTTTTGGTTACATTTATAAGAGTCATGCAGAACTGTTGATGGGTGGTCTTCTTTCTCATTTCGTCAAATGAAGTAGTATCAGCGAATATTGTAACAGATTTTGTTTCTCCTTTTTCGGTTGTGTTTTTTTTTTTCTCTTAGTTTTACCAAACATAAATGTATTTTCTGCAAATATTAAAATAGATTAGTTTCTGTATTTTTGGTAGCGCTTTTTTTTTTATTTTTTTTTTATCTCGTTTTAACCAAATAAATCTAGTTTCAGCGATTAATGTAATAGCTTTTGTTTCTCTGTTTTCGTTAGAATATTTACTTCTTGATTAAGCGGCAGTTTGCGTGAGCTTAACTGCCCATTCCAGTCTGTTGTGTCACCCCTGTGATGATTCGTTTTCCGTGTGTGTTCTCTCAATGGCCCCGTGGGGTGACAGCGGAAGATATGTTATAATCATTCAATTCCACATGAAAATGGTGAAAAACAAGATACCATGAAATGACGTGCCCACAGCGAAGGACACGCAAAGAATCACAAACCATGGACATCGCTGGAAGCAACGACATTCTGGATGATAACGATGACGATGGTCTTTTCTTTTGACTTTTTTTTTTTTTTTTAACTGTCAAGACCCTGCTGCCAGAATGGTAGGTAGCAAAACACTGATAAGCAACAACAACACGACAACAACAACGACGACAACAACAACAACAACAACAACAACAACAGTCAGAAGAAAAAGAAAACGGCAACAATAACAACAATCAGAAGAAGAAGAAAGAAGAATTGATTCACTCACGTGACCAGTTTGATGCCAGAACTCTCTTCACAAAACAAGAGATTCTCTTTAACATAAAAACATAATGTTCGGCAACTTTTCGGGATGTTGGTCAGTTTTAGTTTGTATCGACATTCAACATTTTTTTTTTAATTCGCCGATTCAACGCAGCAGACGTCTTCAAGAAATTTGGCAAAGCTGTGGTCACACTAAGCATTTGGCAAAGCTGTGGTTACACCAAACATTTCAAGAAATTTGGCAAAGCTGTGGTTACACCAAGCGTTTGGCAAAGCTGTGGTTACACCGAGCGTTTGGCAAAGCTGTGGTTACACCAAGCATTTCAAGAAATTTGGCAAAGCTGTGGTTACACCAAGCGTTTGGCAAAGCTGTGGTTACACCAAGCGTTTGGCAAAGCTGTGATCACACCAAGCGTTTGGCAAAGCTGTGGTTACACCAAGCGTTTTCAAGAACAACTCCAGGCGTTTCTAAAGCCTGCACCAAAAGTCGGAATTCTAAAAATGCTTGGACGGTTCTTGATGGCCCCAGATTCCAAAACGTATGGACCATGGTATATAAAAATATCCATACACCACGCTCCTCCAATTCCAACATTTACCTCCACCAGATACATATCTGTACATTTCAATTATTATGACTGCTATTGCTACCACAGCTATGGAATTATTATTGCTGTTGTTGTTGCTGCTGCTGCAACTGCTCTTGACAAAACGATCGGGAATATGGAAGGAATGGTAGACAGGTGTGGGGCGCAGAGGAATGGGTGGGATGGAGGGGTGGTGTGAGGGTGGAAGGAGAGGGAAGAATGAAGAAAAACCAGAAATGGAGGTGCGGTGCTGAGAGAGAGAGAGAGAGAGAGAGAGAGAGAGAGAGAGAGAGAGAGAGAGAGAGAGAGAGAGAGAGAAGAAGAATGGGATAGAGGATAATGGGGGTTGGGGATGAGGGATGTAGGGAGGTGAGGGGGGGGGGGGGGAGGGCCTGCGGCAAAGAGAGGTAATAGGAAGGGGGTCTTGAGTCTGTGTGTGTGTGGGGGGGGGGGGGGGGGGGGGGGGTGGCGGGTAGGGATGGGGGTAAGGCATCTGAAGTCGCCTAGCGGTAGGCGCCTGTGACGGGCCGTTGTCAAGGCAATGATTTCCATCCGACTGGCACGCGGATTCAGCACGTCTGATAGCTTGACAGACGTGGAATTGAAAGTTCTAACTGAGCGACATCGCTGTCTGTCTGTCTGTCTGTGTCTGTCTGTCTGTCTGTCTGTCTCTGTCTGTCTCTCTCTCTGTCTGTCTCTGTCTGTCTGTCTGTCTCTGTCTGTTCTGTCTGTCTGTCTGTCTGTCTGTCTGTCTGTCTCTCTCTCTCTCTCTCTCTCTCTCTCTCTCTCTCTCTCTCTCTCTCTCTCTCTCTCCCGTCGGTAGGTGTCTCTCTCTCTGTGTTCTCTCTGTCTGTCTGTCTGTCTTTCTCTCTCATGTCGGTAGGTCTCTCTCTCTCTCTCTCTCCTCTCTCTCTCTCTCTCTCCTCGCCCCCCCCCCCCCCGTCCCCCCCCCCCCCCCCCCCCCCCCTTCTTCTTTGTGCTCTCTTTGAGTCCTTGTTCTGCTTCTTGTCCTTTCTCCTCCTGCACCTCTTGTTGTAACTCTGTCACTGGTCC
>JADBJO010010222.1:62500-65000 GCA_016801955.1 Conus betulinus
ACTCCAACATGTTCCAAAATGGTCCCTTTAGGTCTACTCCAACATGTGTTCCAAAAGTGGTCCCTTTAGGTCTACTCCAACATGTTCCAAAGTGGTCCCTTTAGGTCTACTCCAATGTGTTCCAAAATGGTCCCTTTAGGTCTACTCCAACATGTGTTCCAAAGTGGTCCCTTTTAGGTCTACTCCCATGTTCCAAAGTGGTCCCTTTAGGTCTATTCCAACATGTCCCTTTTCCAAAGTGGTCCCTTTAGGTCTACTCCAACATACTTCCAAATGGTCCCTTTAGGTCTACTCCAACATGTTTCCAAAGTGGTCCCTTTAGGTCTATTCCAACATGTTCCAAAGTGGTCCCTTTAGGTCTACTCCAACATGTTCCAAAGTGGTCCCTTTAGGTCTACTCCAACATGTTCCAAAGTGGTCCCTTTAGGTCTACTCCAACATGTTCTCCAAAGTGGTCCCTTTAGGTCTACTCCAACATGTTCCAAAGTGGTCCCTTTAGTCTACTCCAACATGTTCCAATGGGTCCCTGGTCCCTTTAGGTCCCTTTAGGTCTACTCCAACATGTTCCAAATGGTCCCTTTTAGGCTGTACTCCAACATGTTCCAAATGGGTCCCTTTAGGTCTATTCCAACATGTTTCCAAAGTGGTCCCTTTAGGTCTATTCCACATGTTTCCAAAGTGGTCCCTTTATTCCTATTCCAACATGTTCCAAAATGGTCCCTTTAGGTCTCTCCAACATGTTCCAAAGTGGTCCCTTTAGGTCTACTCCAACATGTTCCAAAAAATGGTCCCCCTTTCGCTGTACTCCACCATGTTCCAAAATGGTCCCCTTTAGGTCTATTCCAACATGTTCCAAAGTGGTCCCTTTAGGTCTATTCCAACATGTTCCAAAGTGGTCCCTTTAGGTCTATTCCAACATGTTCCAAAGTGGTCCCTTTAGGTCTATTCCAACATGTTCCAAAGTGGTCCCTTTAGGTCTATTCCAACATGTTCCAAAGTGGTCCCTTTAGGTCTATTCCAACATGTTCCAAAGTGGTCCCTTTAGGTCTATTCTTCCAACATGTTCCAAAGTGGTCCCTTTAGGTCTACTCCAACATGTTCCAAAGTGGTCCCCTTTAGGTCTACTCCAACATGTTCCAAAATGGTCCCTTTAGGTCTATTCCAACATGTTTCCAAAGTGGTCCCTTTAGGTCTACTCCAACATGTTCCAAAATGGTCCCTTTTGCTCTATTCCACCATGTTTCAGAAACGTCCCTTTTTGTCCTACTCTAACATATTTCCAAAAATGGTCCCTTTCGCTCTGCCCCTTGCCGCTGTACTCCATGCTCCACAACATCCTTTTTTCCGCCTTATTCCATTCCCCCAACACACTTTCCGCTGTACTTCCATGCTCCAACATCATTTCCGCTTTTTATTCCATTCCCCAAACACACTTTTCCCGCTTTATTCCATTCCCCCAAACCACTTTTCCGCCTTTTTTTATTTCCATTTCCTCCCCAAAACACGCTTTCCGCTTTACTCCATGCTCCAAACACTCATTCTGATTTACTCCATGCTCCGAACACTCTTTCTGATTACCCCATGCTCCGAACGCTCTTGCTGCTTTTACCTCCAGCACGCTCCAAAACATCCAGTATATTTCTATAAGCCCATCTACGACCCGTAGGTAAAGAGTCACCTTTCCTGTTTCATAGTCTAATATCTGAAACTTCATAACCAACTCACCGTAGGCGGAATTGAACCTGGAATTCACTAACGTGCACTGAGGTGAGAAGGGAGGGAAGATGCGGGAGGGAAGAAAAGGAGAGAAGACAGAGTGCGTGTGTCAAAGTGGGAAGGGCGGGGGGGGGGGGGGGGGGGGGGGATGTTGTATATGAGAGATGTTCCGGCGGTGTGCATACAGCGGTGGTGGTAGGGGATGGGGAGGGTGGGGACAGGGGAGGGGATTAATTACATCGACGTGTTCGAAGACGACAATATAACGCCTTACGCCGTTTTTTCTTCCTCTAAGCCTAGGGGGGGAGGGCGGAGGGGAGGTAGGGTGATGTTTATGTCACTGTCTTATGTTGGCTACACTTTCTAAAGAGATAAAATGTTTAGAAGCATTCTACGCCAAGATCATACGTTCTTTATGTTCGCTCTCTCTCTCTCTCTCTCTCTCCTCTCTCTCTCTCTCCCTCTCTCTCTCTCTCATCTCTCTCTCCTCTCTCTCTCTCTCTCTCTCTCTCTCAAACATGATCATTCCCAGTGTGACCTTTGGGACAGATAAAGACATATGACGTAAAAAGACAGGATACAGATTCTGATACAACTCAATAAAGAGACAGGATACATATACGGATAAAACTCCAGATAGCTCATTCTCTCGCGGTCTGTGCAATGGAGATTAAACTACACTTATTTCCAGTAAACCTCAGTTGGTGTTATTCAATTCCGATATCCGCCAGTCGCAGGAGCAGTAAGGTTCTATGAAAAACGGAAAACAAACATCGAAGCAGTA
>JADBJO010010222.1:70000-74805 GCA_016801955.1 Conus betulinus
ATTCATTTATTCAGTCAGGCATTCACCAATGTATTCATTCATTTATTAATTTCGAACTGTAACATCATTCAATTACTTATTCATTGATGGAATCCCTTGTAATGAAGTCAATCAGAAGCGCATGAAGAGACATAAGCATGAAAGCGCTGCTGCTGACTGTGATGCGTGCCGCCTCCTTTTCAGAAATCCCAGTTGAGGCGTTTCCTGAGACTTCTGTTCAACTTCAGTCCCAAAATTACCGGAATGTTACCGAGACGGCAGTTGCGCGAGAAATTCAAGCGAGCATGACGCCTGGACTCTGACACTTTAAGAATGAAAAAAAAAAAAAAGAAAAATGAATTTAAAGAAAGAAAGAAAGATAAAGATAAAAAAAAACACGTACGTAGGCATGAAATCACTGCCTGAGGGCGTTATTTCAAGGGAAATATCATCAACGAATTTCAAAGGGAATATAACAACCAATTTCAAAGGGAATATTATCAACCAATTTCAAAGGGAATATTAACAACCAATTTCAAAGGGAATATTATCAACCAATTTCAAAGGGAATATTAACAAACCATTTCAAAGGGAATATTAAACAACCAATCTCAAAGGGAATATTAACAAACCAATCTCAAAGGGAATATTATCAACGAACTAGATCAGCTCGTATAAGAATCTGCCATGAAGAAGAACAACATATCACCAGCATTTTTTTTTTTTTTTTTTGTCTTATAACTTCAGTTCTGAGTTTCTCCAAGAACATACTGGAATTCGGCTTTCTTGAAAGCAAATCTAACTGACTGTACGTAACATTGGCTGTTCTGTATTCAAAGGGCCCGCAACTTTCCTGACAATAATGCATTGACAGGAAGAATAGGCAAGCTCGTTTATTTGTCTCCCTTTATATGCTTGTGACTCTGCAAAAAACGACTGCCGAGGCTTCCAAAGGAATAATACTCGGTGTGGTTGTGTACGGGAGAGCCGGAGAGAGTCGAAGGCAGGCCATTTCATTCACAGGCCACGGAGGATGACAGAGCAAAATCAATCAGTTCATAGATAATACCAAAACGCAGCCCTGAGCATTGGTACCGGGGACTGTCAATGTTTGTGTTGAATTTCATAGTCCACGATTCAAATCAAATCAAATCACGCTGCTTTTAGCCTTGCCGGCCACAAAAGCCAAATGAGGGCTGAAAAACTATTAAAAAACAAAACAAACAAAACAAACAAACAAGCCCAACAAAATAAACAGAACAAAGTGAGAGAATGAATTCCAAAGTTTAAACTCACTACCACTTATTTCTTTACATCAAAAAAAAAAAAAAAAAAAAAAAAAACCCGCAACACACCACCACCATCACCATCAGCAACTCCCCCGCACGAATTCCGCGGGCTGATGTTCGACTGAGATGGATCGTTAGGCCTGATGACTTGTCAGCGTTTTTCAACGGCTGTGATATCGCTTTCCAGCAATTTCTTTACCTTTACTTCACTTTTTTTTTTTTTTATTACCAAATTTCCAAAGGACTGCAAGGTTTGAACATTTCTATAGTAGTATGACCGAGCATAGGTATGAGAGAAGTTCCGAATCGAGAGCGCAACTTTAGGCACCAAATGACACTTGACTAGTCATACAATTGTTTGTCTCACGTTCAACGGAGCGGCGGCGTTCGCTGAGTCTCTCTCTCTCTCTCTCTCTCTCTGTCTGTGTGTGTGTGTGTGTGTGTGTGTGTGTGTGTGTGTGTGTGAGTGTGTGTGTGTGTGTGTGTGTGTGTGTGTGTGTGTGTGTGTGTGTGTGTGTGTGTGTATTTGTGTGCGTGTATGTGTGTGGGGTGTGTGTGTTCGAGCGTGCGTGCGTGCGTACGTGCGAGCGAGTGCGATTATTGTTGCATGTTGCAGCGTTTATTTCCAAATGATGACAGTGTTTTGATTATGGTCGAGAAACGCCAAAGCAAACACACAACCAACCTCCAGCAAACAAAACAAAAACAAAACGCACAAAAGCAAACAACAACACCACCACCACACAACAATAAAGTATAAAGCCCACAGCCATCGCCACCAACCCAAATCGGTTTTTTTTAATCGTCGCAACGTGCCTGACAACGGAAGTGACGTCCCGGAAGGAAGTCAGAGGACGGAGGGCCGGAAGGCAAATGGCTACCCTCTGCTGACACAAAAGCGAAACGGATCAAGCCGGCCTGTCAGTGTCTTGTGTGACGTTGATCAATGGCACCCCCCCCCCCCCCCCCACACACACACACACACACACACCTCCCATCCTCCACACACGCAGGGTCCCTTCGGTCGTACACCTTGTCCATAGTGTGAGATCTTAGTCACAGCTTTTGAACAGATCACGAAGGAAACGGGGATTGGGCTGGATAGTGGATATGAAGGGGGTGAAGTTGGAGAGGGGGGTGGGAGGGGGGGGGGGGGGGGGTTGAAACGGCAAGGATTCGGGAAGGGGCACTGGACTAGGGTGGAGGTTGAGGGTGGGGTGGGGTGGCAGGGAGAGAGAGAGAGAGAGAGAGAGAGAGAGAGAGAGAGAGAGAGAGTCTGTGTGTGTGTGCGCGCGTCTGTTTGTAGAGGTAGTGATGATTGTTGTGAGGCACTGGTGACGTTTATTGCAAAGGTATGATCATGTTTTGATTAAGGGCGGGAAACGCCAAAGCAAAACAAATAACCTCAACCAAAAAAAAAAAAAAAAAACCACCAAAAAAAAGAAAACAAAATGTAACTCTGTTCTGTTGTTGTTATCACTTGGAGGGCTGTTAATTATGCTCTGAGCGTCCTACGGTATTAACAAAGAAATTAATGCTGCTGGTAAATTTGTTCTGTTTTCATTGAATTACAGGGAGAGTTCAAGATCTGTAACAGGAGTAAGTTGCACAATCGGACCATTCACTTCAAAAGATGCGTTCCTGAAGTATAGTTCATCAGGGGAGATGGATGCAGCGAGTTAGTTTACTTGTTATTTATGGAATCAACACACACACACACACACACACACACACACACACACACACACACACACACACACACATTCACACTCACACACACACATACACACACACACGTGTGCGTGCATTCTGTTTATCTCTCTGTCTTTCTTTCCCCAATAAATCAGTTTTTTTTGTTTCATTTTACCGATCTTCCTTTCTTTGTTTTCTCTTCCTTTTTGTGTTTTTGTTTTGTTTTGTTTTGTTTTGTTTTTGTTTTGTTTTGTTTTGTCATGTCTTGTCTTGTTTTGTTTTGTTTTGTTTTGTCATGTCTTGTTTTGTCTTGCTTTGTCTTGTTTTGTCTTGTCTTGTCTTGTTTTGTCTTGTCTTGTCTTGTCTTGTTTTTGACTTCGTTCCTCCCTACCTGCCTACCTGTCTGCCCGCCTTCCTGTCTGTCTGCCTACCTGTCTGCCCGCCTTCCTGTCTGTCTGCCTACCTGTCTGCCCGCCTTCCTGTCTGTCTGCCTGTCCGTGCAACCTTTCCTATGCACTTACTTGCCTGTCGGTTGATCTGCATCATTCTACACCACCATCACCCGAACGCATTCCCCACCTACCAAAATCTGTCTAGCTTGTCAAGTCGGTCTGCCTTTGCCATTGTTACAGGGGGGAACTGGTTCTTTTGGCTGTTTTTACCCCCCCCCCCCCCCCCCCCCCCTTGCCCACCCTTCATAATTCCGGAGGGAAGGAGAGAGTGGACGTGGTTGAAGGGGAGGAAAAGGCTGGGGAGGGGACCAGAGAGAAGCATTGTGATGGGGGCGGGGGAGGGGTAAAAGGAAGGAGGGTGAGATGAGGATACGTACGTGTATATGAGGGGGGCTGGTGAGGGAGGGAAAGGAGAGATAGTCCGGGGGTGGGGGGGGGGGGGGGGGGAGGAGGAGTCGATAGAGCACACAGCAAGTTACAGACACAATGACGGATGTAAATGCGCATCAGTTTGACGTCATTTGCTTTTGCGCAAGCGACTCAAAAACAAACAAACAAACAAACAAAAACAACACACACACACAACACACACACACACACACACACACACACACACACACACACACACACACACACACACACACACACACGCACACACACACACACACAAAGGAAGGCCGAAAAAATGGCTTCAAACATGCAAGATTTTCCTTTATGGTAGAGCTGGAACGTGGGAAGACTGTCCGACAACACAGAGAGAGAGAGAGAGAGAGGAGAGAGAGAGAGAGAGAGAGAGAGAGAGAGAGAGAGAGAGGAGGAGAGAGAGAGAGAGAGAGAGAGAGAGAGAGAGAGAGAGAAAGTTTGCATACTGCTTTAAAGATGTTAAGTAGGCACTTTGAACGCACTCCAAAAGTGCAGCTTCCATGTAGTAATATTGACCTACATAGGTCGTACTATCTTTGTTCACACACACGACGCGAGCATGTACCACACACACACACACACACACACACACACACACACACACACACACACACACACACTCACACACACACACACACACACACACACACACACACACACACACACACCACACACACACACACACTTTCCAAAAGACAGGAAAAGAAACACAAACCCGAAAGCAGTAAAAAAAAAAAATACCAAAAACTACAAAAATACGACATAATTTGGAGAAAAATAGACAGCTACAAAATAGCATGCATGGCTCACACTATCATCTGGATTCCAGCAAACATCGTGACACTAATAACTCACACACATTAAGTTCCTCTGCCTTTCGCCATTCTCATCTGTGACTGCTCAGTGTGTAAAGGAATACCTTTTAGGCGTGAACCACTACCATTCTTCTCATCCGCCTTCTTTTTCTTGT
>JADBJO010010223.1:0-40000 GCA_016801955.1 Conus betulinus
ACATCGCTTCGCTACACGATGCGGTTGCACTAAACGTGCGACCGTCCAGCACGAAATAAAAACAATTGATTCAGTTTTGATCTGTTTCCGTTTCCTGATGTGGGTACCAAACTAAATTTTGGAGAAGATCAGACAAACATGTGTGCATGTGCACAGGCGCACAACACGCCTTTTCACACAGCAATGCAATGTATGGCTTTGACTCGACGTCATTAGCAAGAAAAATAAGTGAAAGTCCCCAGATAAACACATTCGTAGCTGATAACGATTTTTGTTGTTGTTGTTGTTGATGTTTTTTGTAGCTAAAGCCATATTTCGCACTTTAATGTGTTCCAGATAGTCCAGAAGTGGTCCTGTCTGAGACCCCCGACCAGCACAGCAAATCCGTGTGTGCAGAAACCAGTCGGAAGATCGTATGCATCTTCACTGCCAACGTCCAGTCAGAGCCCGCTACGTCACGCCATCGTTTTGATTTCGACACTGTCTGTGACGTGCAAGTTTTTGGAACTCCCGTGCTGGGTGAGTAGAGGCATGCCATACGATGCACGACGACTAAGTTAGACGTCACATGTCGACTACAAAGGTGAAAGGTGGGCGGGTGTCTACTCTCTCGGTAAATTCGACTTAAATGGTTCACACAATCAATTTGCTTGCTGTTTATTTCATATGAGATCTTTTTTTAAGCACAGAAACTCTGTCAAAAGTATATGTACCACGGCATGTCATGTCACTTTAGATGCCATGCATAGGATGAAAGCGAGCGGATTCCAATCCTGTTTGCGACGTGTAAGTGTGGTTAGTGACTGTCGAATTTGTATTGCCTGGGTCAGTTTGGTTATTTCCATAGAACTGGCCACATAGGTCATCTTTCATGGATATTATGGGATCCAAAATTGCCATCGGTACCCAAATTGTCTTCAACAAGAGTTTGGGCAGACAAGACGTGTCTCTCTCCATTTCTATGGCCTTGGTTTGATTCTGCTGGGGTCACCGGTGTCGGCAAACTGGGGACTGTCACTGGGCGGATGTGGTGGCGCCCTGCAGAGGTAGAGCTCACTCACGCCGGCTTGGCGACTGAGCAGTTATTGTCGTCAGTAGGGGGCTTAGTAGGTGGTGTCCTGCATATGCTGGATCAGAACAGGCACCACTGAAAACCACCGAAGCGATTCAACAGCTGTGCAGTGTCTTCTCTGATGGGTTGCCTTATGATACTGACCTCTCCCTGTGGATTGCTGGTGCCGAGAATGTGGCTGTGCCTGTGGATGAGTGAAGGCAGAAAGAGCCGCGTAGGTGCAATGCCACTCAGTGGCACAGAATTTGGGACAGCAAAGGAGAAAAGGAAAAAAAAAAAAAAAAAAAAGAAAAAAAAAGGGAAAAAGATATTTTTTTTTAAATTCTGGATTCCAATGACTAAAATGTCTCATCCAGCGAAACAGAACATTGATGCCAAACTGTGTGTAACTGCAAGTGAATTTAACTGGGACATGGTGACCGCGTTTCATGTTGAAGTAAACTTGAACCAGATTGGGTCATTGTTGCCATGCCGGGGGGAAAGCCCAAGTGACCCCAAAATGGGTCATGGTTACCAGTATTGAGCTTAACGCTCGGTGATGCAAATCGGGTCGAAGTGACACAGACAGATGTTTAAGGAAAAAAAAAAAAAAAAAAAAGCCCAGAACATCCCTCCCACCCCACCCCCCCCCCCCCCACCTCTCTCTCTCTCTCTCTCTCTCTCTCTCTCTCTCTCTCTCTCTCTCTCTCTCTCCACACACACACACACACACACACACACACGATCACAAACGCACACACGGAACCACCGTCGCACACATGTGCACGCACAAGCGCGCACGTGTGGACGCACATGCAGTCATTGGCAGGCACAGAGAGAGAGAGAGAGAGAGAGAGTTCCAGCTCCGAAATTCACACGGAAAACTTTCCTCCAGTAGTCACTTGGTGGACTGTCGCTCGAAGGCAGATCTCTGGTCCGAAAGAGAAACGCGTAAAACTGATTGAGGGTGCTGCAGCTTCTGAGCAGCCAATAAGATGAAGTTACTTTTAAATTTTTAGTGCACTGGAACGGCATTCGCAGATTTTTTTTAACCTTAAGTCCTTTCAGGCAACTTTTTCTCGTTTTTTTTTTTTTTTTTTTCTTTTTTTTTTCCCCCCTCCTTGTTTATACTGAAATCTAAATGGATTCAAACGCTATGAAGATGAATTAGAAACTAGAATGTTTAGATTTTGTGTATTCACCTTAGTCTTTTCTTTTTTTACTTATGAATATCAACATTATGTCAGGATCCATGATCTGTCCAAGTTTGTGATTATCTTCTCCACCGGCCTGAGCCTGCCACGCACACCTGTACACCCCCCCCCCCCCCCCCCCCCCCCCCCCCCCCCCCCCCCCCCCACGGGTATTTCAAGTACGGTCCTGAATATTCCAGTAAAGGGGCGAGATGTAAACCCAACCTCTTCGCCATATTGAGAGTCAGGGTATGAATTTCGTGTCAGTTGCAATGTGTGTTTCTCCTTCACCTGAATGAGATTACTTCTACGACGGACAACACTAATATACGTGGAGTTCTTTTCATAGCAAAAGCGCTGATATTAGTCTGTTTCTTTGATCCAGACAGTTTTCTCATATTACTGGTGAACACAGTCTGCACTTAAAACGTATCTGTTCAAACGCCAGTTACAGGATACCACCCTGAAATATTACTAAATTACTACGTCACTTGCACACTTTGCTCGTGTACAAATGAGCTGTTCACCGGTCATATGGTGTGTTTATGTATGCAACATTATGTTCCAGTGTGTATGTGCGCGCGCGTGCGAGTGTGCTGTGTGTGTGTGCGTGTGTGTTTATGACTCGTGAACGCAGAAATGTGTGTGTGTGTGTGTGTGTGTGTGTGTGTGTTTCTGCTTATATTTTTTTTGTATGTTGAATTGTTAAAACTTGTAAAGCGTTGTAAAGTGGTACTTTAAATTTACATTTAATAGTGTTAGTCTAACCAGAAGAATGCAGGCAGCTGTACAAGTGACGTCACAGTGCTGTGCGGCGCTGGGTTTGATCATGTAAACGAAAGCGGTTTTAATTCTTAAGATTTACACGCCAAACTTTTTTTTTTTTTTTTTTTTTTAAACGAACTTGTTTGATGTTATACGACGGGCAGACACGTTTTCAATAATGAATTATCGCCTGTTTTAAGGAGTGGACCTTTACGTTTGCTCTACGCCGAAGGGAACCCGTTTTATGCCCATTACGTAGTTGTTAAATATTCTTAGATCTAAACGATGAACGCCTTGCCGCTTTTGTTATGATTTCCGTTTTGTGCGTAATAAAAAAAAAAAAAAAAAAAAATGATTGCAAAATCGTTGATGCATATTTGTGTGTGTATGGGGAGGGGTAGGAGAGCGAACTTGTTCTAAGACGGATTTAAACGTGCGGACTTTTTCCTGACTAGTTGATGGTTCTTTATTTAGCCACTCGTTAGTGATTGCAACATTTGAAAAATAAAACCACTGAAGTTCCCATTCTCTCTCTCTCTCTGTGTGTGTGTGTGTGTGTGTGTGTGTGTGTGTTCAGAGAGCTGGAGACTGCCAAATTACAAGCAGCCCCCAGCAGTGGTACACATGGATGGCTCAGGGATGTCCACAACACAGGCTCTGCGGGAGGGGGAAAACACGTGTCCAGAAACACACTTCCAGTGTTCCGAGGGCTACTGCATCCCTACCTACCTGCTCAACAACGGAGTCACAGACTGCCCGTTAGGAGACGATGAAGACATCAGTGACCTGACCTGTCCTGGATTTCTTTCGCTGTTCTGACAGTGGTGTCTGTCTTCACCCTGACTACCTCTGTGATGAAGTCAACCACTGCCCGTTCAATGACGATGAACGGTTCTGTGATGAGGAACAATGTCCAGAACACTGTGTGTGTGAAGGTCTGGCTTTTCTCTGCCAGTCAAACATTGATTACCAAATTTATTACAAGCTGCGCTACCTCAGCTTCTATGGAACAAATGACCCAGATTTGAAGGACATTGAAGTTTTGAGATACCTCCAATACCTGAATCTTTCGTCATGTCAATTGGTGAACGTGACGCTGGACTCGTTAAACAATCTCCATGTTCTTGATTTAAGTTATAATAATATCACAAGTTTTGACTCTCTTCAGCTAAGGCATTTGTCTGAATTGACTCATCTTGATTTGTCCCACAACCCTTTGCTGCATGTTTTGAATTCCACGTTTTCTAACTTTGTGTGGCGAGCTGGTGTGCTTAAACTGAAGAGTCTGAAGATGGTAGGCGTCGGACTTGAAAAAATCACAAAAGAAGGGTTACATGGGGTTGAAGCTGTTGTCAGTGCTTGATATCAGGTACAATCCATTGCACACACTGCAGTCTGAAGTTTTCGGACAGTCTTTGCAGGCTTTATACACTGACAACCCGAAGTGGTGCATTGCAGTCATTTCCGTTTGTCTGAATGGATAGAATGTCATGCCCCAGTGGATGAGCTGTCTTCGTGTGACGACCTCCTGAGGTCTGATGTCCTGCGCGCGTTGCTGTGGCTTCTGTCCATCATGGCATTGACAGGCAACGTAGGGGTGTGGATTTTCAGGACGTTTTTTGAAAAGCAAGGAGCTTCTCTGCCTTACAGGATACTCGTCCTCAACCTCAGCGCTGCTGATTTTCTGATGGGAGTTTACATGACCATTCTTGGCGTGGCAGACATCATTTTTCACGGTATCTATGTCCAGAAAGAAGAGCAGTGGAGACACAGTATGGCATGCAAAACTGCAGGCTTTCTGGCCTTGCTGTCCAGTGAGATGTCAGCTTTTGTCATGTGCCTCATCACCCTGGATCGTCTGGTGTTACTGCGGTTTCCTTACAGTTCACAATATCATGCCACCAAACTGTCATCCTCTATTGCCTGTGGTGTGTGGCATGGCTGACTGCTGCTGTGTTGGCTGCCTTGCCTCTCTTCCTGCCACACTGGCAGTTCTACAGTCAGAACAGCATTTGTCTGCCCTTGCCAATCAGTCGCCAGCAGTTCCCTGGCCAGCAGTATGCCTTTGGTGTCTTCATCATCCTCAACTTTCTACTCTTCCTGGTCATTGCTGCTGGTCAGTTGGTCATCTACCAAACGATCCGTCAGTCCTCCAGAGCTGTGCGTAAAGATACCCAGAAACAGGAAGTCACCATCGCTCGACGTCTATTTCTGATTGTCTTTCACCGACTTCTGCTGCTGGTTTCCCATTGGCCTCATGGGACTGTTGGCTGCACGTGGCACCCACATTCCGAACGTCGTGAATGTGTGGGCCGCTGTATTTGTCATGCCTCTCAACTCTGCCATCAACCCCTTCCTGTACACACTGAACACGTTCCTGGAGCGACGGGCCAAACGTAGGAAAGAAAAAAACAAATAAAAAAGATCTTGGATACACTGAAAGGGGATGTGCGATCATGGCCAGTCGAGAAAGCGATGGAACTCGTTCACATGTGTCTAGAGGTGGGTCAGTATCGGAGAGGGATCTGCTTCAGCTGACAAACTACTGTCCTGTTACAATTGAAGACATACAAAATTTGGAGCTGGTTGAAAACCACCTGGAGGGTGGCTCGGTGGGCCAGGAGGAGGCTTTGAAGATCATGCACCACTTTCTGGGAGTCATCGCACAGGAAAGAGTAGCTATGGCACATCAAAAGAAATCCTCTGTTCACACTCACAAGGACTGTGCGTCAACGTCCTCAAACACCAAAACCACCACCGCCAGTCAGTGAAAAACAGGACTGGCAGCATGCCTGTTTCAACAGAAAAACTCAGCTGTTGTAGAAAAGCGCTTCAGACGCTTGACGTGGAATATTTTTAGACGAAGCTGACAAATCACACAACTATCATAATCGCTTTAAAATGATGAAATATGAGTTTCTGCACGAATTCTGTTTGAGGTGTAAACATTACAGAGCGTAATGGCCTACTAAACCCTTTGAAATTGTAATCAAGAATGATTGATGTTCATTCTAAACTTCCAAGGTTTCCATTTGCATTTTGATTGATGGTAAAGATGATGATGATGATGATGATGGTAAAGATGATGATGATGATGATGATGGTGACGACGATGATGAGAGAAAGCAAGTGAGTAAGTTTGCTTTTGACTCGACATCTGTCAGACAGTAGTCGGTGATGTATGAGGCATATTTCACATTTCCATTACCCCTGGCAGGGGACTTATGTTTTCGCCCAGTTTTGTCGGTTTGCTTCTTGGTTTGTCTGTTACCTTGCATGAACTACTGCACAATTTCCAAGACGAGTTAGTGATAAAATGATATAAAGTCCCTAAACGAAGCCATTATATTTTGTTACAGAACCGGAATAAAGAGCCAGTCTATGAACTGTTGAACCAAATCATTGCACTTTTTTTCCACAGAACATTAACACAGCGGGATGATGTATATGATTCGCTGACTGTTCATTTATGAAGCGCATTTTCATAGACTATTAATACTTTTTCAAGAGATGCAGTTTCTGACATTTTAAGGAACACATTAGAAATAATTCTTTCAGTTAGTCTCATCAGTTAATTTCTTTTGGTAAAACAGACAGAAATTTTTTTCACCCAGAAACATATAAATTTCCAACCCTATTTATACTCCAATGCTGCGGTAAGCATACCCATTGTTTTTCTTTTATACTTAAACCTATTAAGGCGGATTCAGATTCAGGGGGTCGTCGACACACCAACCAAAAAAAAAGGAGGGGGGATTCATGAAAGAAGCCAATTTGGCATGTACTCTTACATAAAAAAAATCAGGTTGTCTTTATTTCAAAGTAAAGATTAATGAAGGGAGGATCTGTTCAAGCTCAACGCTAAAACACCGTGCCTTTGGGAGATCTTCTAGCAGAACTGGAAAACCGGAAGGGATCGCTATAGATCCAGAGCTAGATGGGCATCACACGGGGAAAAATACCTATATATTTCTGCAATCTTGAGAAAAGTCATTTTGCCAGCAAACAAAATGTAAAGTTAGTTACACATCAAAAAAAATGTAAGAACATAAACAGACAAAATATTAAATGCAACTAGGACCTATTATGAAGACTTGTACAAAGAAAGAAGAGGTTTTTAAAAAAAATAGACACTGACAGATACGCTGGAAATACACAGATACGCTGGAAATTTACCAAAGCTTGAAGAAGCTGAATCAAAAACACTAGAGGGACAAATAACTAGACGAGAAGTTTTAGAAGCTCTGAAAGCAATGCAAAATGATGAGAACCCTGGAACTGACAGGAGGACAGTAATTGCTTTCACTTTTTTCTGGACGGACATAGGACACTTTGTTGTTCGACCTTTATATGAAGGTTTCACAAAAAGGAGAGTTGTCCATTACTCAGAGAGAAGGAATCACTATTTGCCTACCTTAAGAAGAAAAGCCAAAAGAATACCTACAAAATTGGAGACCTGTATCATTACTAAATGTGTCATACAAAATAGGGTGAACATGCATAGCCAACCGAATAAAGTATATCCTACATAAATTGGTAAATGAAGATCAGTCAGGTTTTATTCCAGGAGTGTGTATAGGAGACAACTAAAGAGCATCATATGGCATTATTCATAGCTCTGAAAAAAATAATCTTTGTGGTTTATTAATGTTAACAGATTTTGAGAAAACGTTTGATTCAGTAAACTGGAAATGCATTAATAAAGTCCTGAGTGCTTTTGGTTTTGGCCATGATATATGTAAACGGATAACCACATTTCATAAAAATATAAAAATCATACTTTACAGTAAACAGAAAGTAATTGGAAGCTTTGAAATACAGCGAGACTGTCATCAAGGAGACCCTATTTTACCTTGTCTTTTGCTCAGAAATTCTAGCTCACAAAATAAAAGAAAAAAAAAATAAAAGGTATTTATCCTTGACACTATTTTCAAAATAAGTCATTTTGTCAATTAGCAGATGATACATCATTTACGCTAAACAGTGACAGAGAATACTATGAAAATCTTTTCAGAACTCTTGAGGAGTTTAAAGAAACTGCAGGACTAAAACTTCATTATGAAAAAAGTGTTAATGTGTGAGTAGGTCATACTCAGTGAACTAATACCTAAATAAAAATGTGAAATGGAATCCCCCCCCAAATACAAACTCTTGGGTATACGGTTCACAAATGACTTGTCAAAAGTGACTGAAAGTAATACAACAGACAAATTAGCACAAGAAAAAAAAATCTATTCAAAATTTGGTCGAAACAGATTTGCACACCCTTTGGTATAATTGCTGTACTTAAGGCTCTCATACTCTCAAAGCTGATATACTTTTGGATTCTCTTTCCAAATCCTCCAGAGATGATAATTAAACAATTACGAAACATATGCTTTAAATTCATTTGGGGATAATAAACCAGATGAGATAAAAGAAAATATTCAGTTCATCACACTGACGATGGTGGCTTAGGCGTTCCTGACATAGAAGTGTTTACAAAGGCCCTAAAAATGACACGGTTGAAAAAGATTTTCACAGGAACATCAAATGGAAAAAAGATACTATTCATGGACTGTCCTGAGATAGAATTGTTGGAAAGGTGTGGGCCTTTGAGATTACTTGAAAATAACTGTAACAAATTTTGGAGGAATGTGTTTGCAGCTTCTACAAAAATTTTGCAAATATGTGTGTGTAAAAGAGGCACAAGAAGTATTAGCAGAACCATTGTTTGACAAAAACAAGTTTAGAATTGATCATGATACATTTTTCTCTAAAAGATGGACATACACAAATGTTCTCCTGGTAAGAGATGTGGTTAAGGAAAAGGGATGCTTTTTGGGTTGTAAAGCGTTCTGTGAAAAGTACACTACCAATGTAAGCTATCTAGAGTGTAACTATGAGTTGTGTTCAATCAATCCAAAGTTATCTTGCTACAAAGAATATCAAAATAAATGATAAATGTGAAAAGTACACTACCAATGTAAGCTATCTAGAGTATAATCATGAGTTGTGTTCAATCAATCAAAAGTTATCTAGCTACAAAGAACATGAAAATAAACGATGGCAAATGCAGTGAAAGGGCAAACGCACAACAAATAATGGCAAAGATAAAAAAGATAAACATCTTTCTATGTTTTTACTTGAACCAATCATTGTATATGACATAAATGCTTTCGCAATGTGTCCAAGTACTAAATATCAATGTGGAATGGGATAGAGCACTAAAACAAGTCACAAAAAAAAAGAAATCAAATTAAGGTGGTTCCATATCAAGTTGTTATAAATATTTAGTCAACAACAACATTTTGAAGAAAATGGAAAGTACAAATAGTGACAAATGTACTTTTTATGGAAGTGAAAAATATTCAGCCAAGCATTCTTTAAGGTTCTGCGATTTTTCACAATGTTTCTGGAAAGACTAGGAGAAGATTCTAAGAGAGAAGTGTGAAGACTGTTTTGAGTTAGAATTTAATGTAGAACTTGTTTTGATTGAGAATGATGATCAAACAAACACAATCGCCACTTTTGATTAGATCAATTGACTAGCAAAATACTTCATTTACAAATGCAGGATAAATGAAATCAAACCCAATATAACGCACTTTCTGACAGAGTTAAAAAATTAATTTTACAGGTGAAAAATACAACCATTCAAAAGAAATGAAGCTTGCAGAATTCTTTAAAATGTGGCGCCCTTACCAGCATCTTGTCAATGATGATGTATAATTATTAATAACGATGTAATGATGTATACTTGTTTACATATACGTTTCATTTTGAGTGTGCATTTTTGTCCCCAGTGTTTCCGTTTTTTAATGTATTATAGTGCCATGGTTCTTTTGAAAAGTCTTTGTCAGCTTTTCTTGCACAGTTTATTAAAGCCATTTTTTTTTATGAATGATACAATGCAACTATGATAACACACCTGTTTAGATGAAAACTTTTCAGATTCATCCTTCATTGTTCATGGCTCAGTCTCACTGTACATCAAGGTAATGTGCGTTTGTTTTGCTCTGTTTTGCATGTAAGTTTGTAAATGAACATGTGTACATGGGCAGGTATGTGTTCACATGTGTGTATGTGTAAATATAAGTGTATTATGTGAACGGTTCTATATGAATTGTTGACTTTGGTATGTGCATTTATTTGTAAATCATGAAAAAGGATGAAATTTTTTAAACAAAATTCTCATGGAAACAGAACTGTCAGATCTGACTCAAAGTCCAGACCTCTTCTGCTTGCCCTATAATCTTCAAGGTTCAGCATTGTCAACATTGCATGCCCTTATCAATGAAACTCCACGTTTCCACAAAAGATGACAAGAAGATTGTTGGCATCTGGTACAGTATTGTCACTGGCACTGCCCCCTGCTTATCTCTCTGATCAAGTTGCAATATACATCTCCCCTCTCGCTCTCTCCGTTCTTCTCGACTCTCAACTTCTTCAGCGAAACTGTTCAAAATATACTCATGGATTCTGGTTCTCTGTCTGTAGTCCTCGCCTCTGGAACTCTCTTCCACTCAATTTTGACATTCCGCTTCTGTTGCAACTTTTCAATTTTCATCTTCAAACTCTTCTTTTCAAACAGCATTTCCAGGTCCAGAGTCTTCCAAATGCTTTGAGCTTAGCAGCTACCCTGGCAAAGTGGTTAACATCGTGGACTCCTTGCTGGGAGATTGTGGGTTCAATTCCTGTTAGAGTGGTTTACTTGTCAAATTTTAACCCCGACCAGATCAGAGCTGAGTTTGCTATGGGCTCAACTGGGAAGGCTGGGGACACATCAAGTTTCATTCACCTGATAGATCGGTCTTTGAATCCCTCAAATTTAACAACCAACACTGCAGATGTTTTGCCTGAATCCATAAGTGGGGCATTATGTAAATGCCAGTCACTATCATCATCATGATCACCAACTTTGGATTGCAAGAAGCTATTGAATACACTGTTTTCAGAGCTTTGTGTCATCCTGTACATACATTTTGTTCTTTATGTCGCTTCTTTCCTCATCAGCGACAGAGTATTTACACTCCTGCATGTTTGTCAGTACCAAACAAAAATTTCCTTAATCAGTGAGCTTATTTCTTCCGTTCTAATAGACTGAAGTGGCCGGAACATTTCGTTCCTTTTTGGGTGGATGTCTTTTTGTGTGATGGGATGGAGGGAGTTTACATTTTGAAGATCAGTGTTGTGACCAATACTGAATTCAGTACAATTTTAAATCGCATTTTTCATCAGCTTTCTTAAATGTGCTTTGTGTGTTGTACATGTACTTTAAAAAAAAATCTGTCATGCTTGCAAAACCTTTTTTCAATAAATAATTCTCTTTGTGTCAAAAACAGGAGTCGCGTGTGTGTGTGTGTGTGTGTGTGTGTGTGTGCGTGTACGCATGTGTACATGTGAGAGAGGGAGAGAGAGAGAGAGCACTGAATTTCTCTTAGAGACATGACCATGATTTATAAGAAGCAGATCAGATACAGGCACCTTTTTTCTTTTTTTTTTTTTTTTTCTTTTTAGGAAGTGAAGGGTAGGAGGCGGGCAAGACAGTGCAAAAGAGAGACAAAGGCAAACGCCGCCTAGTATGACAGAGAATGACACAGAGACTTTAGGAAAAAGAGAGACGGGTAGACACAGATGCAGACAGCACATGCTTGCACACACACGTACAAACACACACACACACACACGTACAAACACACACACACACACACACCCTTCTAGTCTCTTCACCATTTCTCTCTCTTTCCTCTTCTCTCCCTTTCCACAATGTAAGGCTTCACATTAGCAATCTTCACACACACACACACACACACACACACACACACACACACACACATATAGTGACTCTTGTGAGAAATTCAGCTGTAAGAGAACTCGCCTATGACAAAACAAAAATGTTGTCCCCTGGCACTGGCCTTCTTTCTATCACTTAAAACATCTTGAATGTAAGAAACGTGGCTATACAAAACCTGTACCCATAAGAAGAAACAGTTTTTCCTTTCCAAGGGCAAGACTGACCTCACCTGTACAAGAAAATGTTCCCGGTATAAAACTGTTTACGTTAAATGTCCAGGCTTTCTTTGTTGTAGGAAAATGTATCTGCATCATCTTGGAATATGACAGTGACCATTACATTTGTGTTGGATGCAATCTAGACAGAAAGACAGTGACCATTACACTTGCGTTGGATGCAATCTAGACAGAAAGACAGAGAAAAGGCTCCTGCCTTTCATGCCTTCATCCATGCTACTTCTTTAATACAAATATACTTAAAGTCTATAGTCATGTATCGTTTCTTCTTTAACACTCTCGCTGTTCATACTTCTAACGATATGTGTATGTGCGTGTACATCTCTATGTGCGGGGGTGTGTGTGTGTGTGTGTGTGTGTGTGTGTATGTGTGCATGTGTATGTGTGCATGTGTGTGTGTGTGTGTGTATGTGTGTGCATGTGTGTGTGTGTGTGCATGTGTGTGTGCGTGTTTGATGCTAGCAAGTAAAATCACATTATAATTTCAAACAGTCCCCTGTGGTGCAGCGAATAATGCAGCAGGCTGTAGGTTAGATCATAATTCAAATCCCACTAGACTAGAGGCACAACACAGACCTTTTTCAACCTCATCTGGGATCCAGCTGAGACCTGAGCGTGATATGCCAGGGTCATACAGAAGACTGGAACCACACAGTTGAGTTCGATCCACATACATGTATATGACTCAGCGTGTTGTTCAGATGACCTAACCAGTACCATATCCTGTAATGCTAGATCAATGCTGGCACCACTGAACACGCTGGGTTCCAGAGCAGTCTCCTTCGGTGGGCTGCCCCCATGATGGTCTGATTTCTATAGCTCACACGGGGGACTGATGGCATTGGCACACTGTGGAATGGACGGCCAGTGTCCACTATGACAAGTGTGTACAGTAGTACTACACAATCAACAGATTTCAAGGCAAAAGCTGGTGTGATTCCCAGCTGTAACAAGACAAGAAACATGTAAAAACTTTCCAGAAGGGAGGAAAGTGAATCGGCCACAAAGATAGAGAAAAATCAGTGGATGCCAGTAATGAAAGAGATAAATATAGGAAAACAAAGGCAAAGTCCAAGAGACTTTCCACAAAGATAGAGAAAAATCAGTGGATGCCAGTAATGAAAGAGATAAAATATAGAAAAACAAAGGCAAAGTCCAAGAGACTTGTAGAAAAGGAGAAAACAGAAATTACCAGAAAGCAATAATCACGCTCCATGTTTTAAGCACCAACAGTCTAAACAACATCAGTCAACTAACAGTAAAGTCCTTCAAGCATATTAACTCACAAACAACAACATTTATTTTAACTCTGAAAGTCTAAAGGCATACAAAAAATCCCACCACCGACAAAAAGTTCTCAAACTGAGGAATTTTGTTTCTGTGCAGTTTCAAATCGTTCAACACATCCTCAGCTCGGGCATTTTCCTTGTCATAATCCATCTCCAGCTTCTCTGTCTCTGTATGGAAGTCCAGTGGTTTGTTGCCCACTCCCATCAGCCTTTGCAGCGCGTCACGTGCTGCCATCTCTTCAGCGATGGTTGCAGTCTCTCCAGCAGCTGATGACAGAATGAAGGAAAGGTCAGTTACACAGGACAGATTTCACACCATCCAAAGAAAGGTGAAGGGTTGTGAAGGGGTATCACATATCAAAATGGCTTTTAAAGAAAAAATCCTCCAGAAAAAAAAAAAATTACCAGAAATGAATACATACAGAAATATAATTAACATATATACACACTGATGCCCTGTAAGAGTATTTCTCAAAAACATCTAGAGTATTTTCCATAAAACTGACGCATTTGGAAATTCCTTTGCTCATAATAGTTACTATGCTACAAGCTACATGTGGTCATCTGACAATGATTTATATGCAAGGGTGAATACAATGAACTGCAAGCACATGACATTGTCGAATTTTCATTCGCACAACCTATTCTTGCTGATCTCCCTTGCTAATGATCAGAGGAGGCCGGGCTCTCTGGCAATAAGCAGGCAAATAGCTGACCAATTCGCCAACAATGATACAACAAAAAAGATGTCTGATGTCTCCATTTTTTTACAGAACTGAAACCCAAGGTACAAGCTTATGTGAAAAATCTCTTGAGGACTTTAATTTGCCAACAGTTGACAAACTTTTTCCAAATCCCCAGCACCCTTCCTCCCCCCCCCCCCCCCCCCCACCTCGACTCTCCCTCATCCCCTGATCTCAAACAGATCATCCACGTAGTTATTGGGAACTGCAAGGAGGAGGAAGCAATATCATGCTGGTTATACAAAAGTAATCAATTCTATACTGATTCATACCTTTCAAATATGAAGATTCTTCAACATACATTGTAATCAGGGGATAAGCTACTCTGCATAAACCAGCTTCTTACTAACTGCACGGATTAGCAAACAGACATGAGCTATATACAACAGACTCCTTAAAGATTGTTCAGAGACAACCTTCCAAATGCAATTTCTAGGTTTTCAGCTGATTAATTAGTGTGTTTGTTCTTCTATGATCAGTATGTCATAAAAATGAATGTTTCCAACTAATTTTTGTTTACGAACAATTAAATGTAGATTTGTCTATTAGCCTATCAGCCAAATGCAAGAGCTTGGCCACCAAACTGATGGATAAGAGAATGAATCACTTGTGTGGGTTGAGTTTTTTTAATGGCTTGATAACTCTCTCTATCCATCCAACAGTAGATGTGAATTGTCTTCAGTTCAGGAAAGGTCAAGGCCTCAGAGTGAGAGGGCTGGGGTCCCCCCTTCTCCAATGCTGCCCTGCACACAATGAATCTGTAACATATCACTGCCCCTATAGCCCATTAGGCTGTGAGACCTGGCCCCTAAACCCGAACACTCCAGGCCCAAGGTCAGACCACATGAGGCAGATGTGAGGCGGGTGGAGCACACTCTTTGTCCTTGGGTGGATGTGGTGGCAGACTCCTTCCAGAAGGGAGGGCGTCCAGTCAGTCTGGACCCCATGACAAAATAATCGCTCTCAACAGCAGGGAATTCTTACATAGGTCAGAATGGGCACCATCCAGCACCACTGCAGTGAATCAGCAGCCCTGCTGAGTCTCTTCTCATGGGTGGCCTCTCGGCATAACATTTATCTCTCTCTGTGGACTGTTCGTGTTGGGACATGGTATGGGGAGGGAGAATCAGCCACATGCCACCACCTGGCATGGTAGAGAACAAAAAAAAATCTTATAAGATTCATACAGTATTATCAATGCAAACTTCCTTGACTTCCCCTTATCAAAATCTTATTGTGACAGAAAATGGTACAAGAAGCTGAAACACCAAAATGTCTCTTCAGCTCATACCTTCCCAAAATTGCAATGCTCCCAAAGTGATGGATGGTATCTATGAATCTGGTCACAATACGAAAGTTTCTTACATGTTATTCCTCTTATATTACAGAATGGTTTTCATTTTTTGATTTAAATACGATGAAGCCTTTTCTAGACTTGATCACCATGTTGTTGACCTGTGTCAGCTTTTTCACATTTCACTGCTCTTGATCAGTATACAAAAAAATTCCCCCTCCGTTAACAGCCAAAGTCTTATTTTCCCTGACTCCCAGTAGCTGGAAAAGCTCCTGTGTCATCAACGATTGTCTTTCCCTGACCCACAGAGACCCGAACTAAAAGGTTGACAACACTCACCCTGGCCGACCAGACTTTGGTCACTGTAGATCCCACCTGGTACACCGACATCACTGTCCTCTGTCCAGCCTGCCACTGCAGTCTGCCTCACACACACACACACACACACACACACACACACACACACACACACACACACAGCCCCATCAATCAGAATCACCTTACATTTTTCTATGCAAAATTTCAATCAGATCACTCAGCCTGTTGTTTACTGACCTGACCTGCTGAGCGATTACAACTGACTGCCATCTCTTGAGCTGCATCCCCGATTTCAAATAATAAATATTTGGAAAGTGTAACAAAGTCAACATTCCTTGCGCGCATAGGAGGCCAAACAGGTTATTTCCCTTTTCTTTCATTTCAGCAGCTGCCAAACAACTCTGCCGTCATGAACTGCGTCACAGGCACTAAGAAGGGGACAACTTATCAGACATAAGTGCAAAAAAGAACTTAAGCAGTGACAGAATTACGGGCCCAGCATCTAACTGGCCTATACCAGGTCTGTGTCCATGCGACTGGCTGCCATCATATCAGACTTGGTGTTCAGATCATTACGTACAACTGGTCAAGAACAGAATGGAGACACTCCAATAAAGATGCTCTGAAGAAAGATATTCTCTCTTCAAACTTTTGACCTTTTTTTCTGAATGTCATTGTGTATTTTTCTATTCTATCTCTGAATAGATATTACGCGCGCGCGCACACACACACACACACACACACACACACACACACACACACACACACACACACCACACACACACACACACACACACACACACCCTCCTTTTGCACCTTTAAACACCCATGTATGGAGATTTCAAAGATCACGAGTGAGAGTTCCCAATGGATACTGCTACTACCACTACTCTCACAGCTATGACTACTTTCAAATAATTTCTATAAATAAAAACAATCAATAGAAAGATAATATATTATTTTTGTATTCAATTCAATCGGAAAACATTAAACTTTCTTTGTCATTTTCATTTGGTATAAATGTGCAGATGATACCTTCCTGCAGCCAGTCTAACGACTTCATTCCCATTGGATGGCTAACGACTTCATTCCCATTTGATGGCTAACGACTTCATTCCCATCTGATGGCTAACCACTTCATTCCCATTTGATGGCTAACGACTTCATTCCCATTTGATGGCTAACGACTTCATTCCCATTTGATGGCTAACACTTCATTCCCATTTGATGGCTAACGACTTCACTCCCATTTGATGGCTGACGATTTCACTTCACTCCTGTATGATGGCTAATGATTTAATTCCCTTTAGATAGCTTACAAGTTCATTCCCATTTGATGGCTAACGACCTCCTTCCCATTTGATGGCAAACGACTTCATTCTCATTTGATGGCTGACAACTTTATGTTTTCCAGCCACCACCACACACCCTGAACAGTGTACCTAGGTTCTGGAGGTCCCCGGGTCTGCGAATGGAGGACAGCCATCAGCAGTCCCATTGGGTTGAACACGTTCCACATGTCCCCCAGGTCCTTGCCGATCAGCTGGGCCAGCACCAGGTCGCGCACCAGTGTGACTCTGCCCGACTCACACCCTGGCAACAGACACATCATGGACAGCCCTACAAAAGACAAACAATTGGACAAAAATACACACAAGCAACAGAAAAAAAAAAAACAGATGCTCAAGTGCTTCAAGAACGCACTTCTCCCATTTTCTAACATCCAACTCAATGCAAGCCCGAATTTACTAGAACTTGGAGGCAAAGAAAGACAAACGATGAACAATGGTATGCCTTGGAACTATAGAAACGATTTGATTTCTTCACACATTTCTGTACAGTAATTGACTACAAACAGCGAGTTTGAGACCTTGATAGTTTTTTATTTATTCAGTCTTTGACAATTTCATGGAATTATTGCTTTGTATATGGAAATGCACTCTGCTCTTCTTTCTGAACTAAACAATCTTGTTTTGTATGCCAAATTTGAAGTTTCATCAGTTTTTATCACAAAAAGTGTACTTAAAAAAATGCTGGACAAAGTTCCATGTGACAGAGGTATTGGCCTCACGCAATAAATAAATAAATAAATAAATAAATAAATAAAATGAAATAAAATAAAATACAATAAAATGAAACAAAAATAATGCTAAAATTTCTAAAGTTTTAAAGTAGAAGGTTACGTGAAAGAGCACAGACCTCCTACAAAATTAAAAGGACGCTGCAGCCGCCCTACACAGATCCTCACCAAAGTTGAGCAGCTTGTCCTTGGATAACGCTGCAACTTTCCACTAACTTTCTTTTAAAAACCAGTTCGGCAATACTTACGTAGTTTTCTTCATGTAACAGGCAATGTTACAAAGTGACACAAACAAGTATTAAAAAAGGCAACCTGCTTGGTGGAGATATTTCTTTTGTGTGCCTGAAACTGATGGTAAAGAAAAGAATAATAAAGTGACAATGCATTCATTTTTTTTAATCTGTTAGTACCCGCATATTCCAAAACCGTAGCAGTTAGTTAGTGTAAGAGTCAAACGAACGAAGCGTGGCATGCACACTATGGATGTCCTGTCACCATTTTAATTCATATTTTCAAAACAACAGATGAAACTCCTTCAGTGCCGTTAATTGTGTACATCCAGGCAATATTTCAAATAAAATCCATGCATAAGCCATTAGTTCACAAGCAGTATCACCTTCTTGTAATACGTCCCTTACCAGTTGGAAAAAAAAAAGGCCTGGGCAAAGGGAAAACAATTCCCTTCAAGATGCTCAATCAGAATTCACGTTAAATGTGGGACTGCAAATATAAGCAAGCAAAATTAAGGCCATTCTTATCTCGACTAACATTTGATTCACAAATCTAGTTCACAATCATGCGTGCAAGTTGATGAACTATGCAATTTAATTTTGGTTCTTAACTGTGTAAATTTTAATCCAGGATCAATGACCTACAAAACCATATCGGGATAACAAAGTGCAGCATTTTGACACTTTAAGTGTAGCATTCCAGATTCAAATACAGCACTCTTACGCAATGTCACAAGAGCCCTTTCAATCGAACTTCTCATTGTACTCAACATGATGGTAGACTAAGAAGATGCAAGTCTCACTATCATGTGGTTTCGACTTGGCCTACAAAAACAATCAAAATGGCTAACAATGAAACCAGTTGACAATCTTCTTCAGCAATTTTTCTCCCTCTGCTCTATGAACTTTGCCTCTTCTTGCTGAAATAAGTCTACAGTCCAAGATCAATGTCATCTCTGTTTAAGTGGCAGCTAAGCCTGCAGAGTGCTTTTTAAAATCATTTCATTTTTGTTTTTCAGCATAGCATTTTGTCACAAAGTGTAGCGCGCTGTAGCGTTGTGAACAAAACCATAGTATGCTACATTAAAAGTGTAGCACTTGGCAGCACTGAGTTTATGTACAAATTTTAATCAAACACCCTTGAGAATTTACCTGAGTGAGATGAACAGATTTCTGAATGTCTCTTGAGTTTTAATAAGGTATGAATAACTCATAACACAGGTAGGTTCTCTCCCTTCACCTGATTAAAAGACTATTAAAAAAAAAAAAAAAAAAATATATATATATATATATATATATATATATATATATATATATATATGTGTGTGTGTGTGTGTGTGTGTGTGTGTGTGTGTTGTATCAAAACAAACAAAGACAACCAAAAAAGACCCCAATCTGCAGTTTCTTGCAACACGCTGAACTGTGCGCATGAGAATGTCGTTTTGATATCATTTCAGAAAAAAACTAGTATTTGTCAAAGTCCACTGACAACTTCCCACTGACTTACAGTTGGTGCACTTTGGAACAGACTTCAATAATCTTATTGGAGAAAGGGTTCAGCAGATAGGCGTGCCTTGCCCCCAAACATTATGGTGATGGTTAGCATGATCAGCCTAGCTACAGCTCATTTATTAAAGGAAACCAATTCAGCACAACTGCATACAGCACTGCACTCCAATCCAGGCTTGTAGATTGGTCACGAGCAAACTAAAACAACAATTTTTCTTCTTCCTTTCTCCAAACTGTCTAAAGTCAAACTTTTATGTGCTATAAATGCAGGCAAACATAACCATTCATCATGCAGACAATGCTCCATCAAAAAAAGTGCCAATACAGACAGGACATGATATAGAAAATTAGAGTCTGTCCGTATTTCAAAACACACTTGACCACAAGTGAAGAGGGAGGGAGCCACACACGTTTTCACTACACTGACAACAGTGAGCCGCTTACCTGATCAGTTTTCCAAAGCACCCACCACAGCCAGGAAGTTCCTGCTCAGAGTGGATGCCTCCGGCGGGAAGTCCTGCAACAGAATAAGTGACAGATACACTGCCTGCTCTTCAGTCGCCAGGTGCCATAACTGCCTCAAGAAAAAGAAAAATGTGGGCTAAAGACTGGCAATCTTTGACAACAAGGAGCTAGCGTACTATCCAAACTGTGAACCAATTAGTACCAAAGGTTGCAAAGCCCAGTGATGACAACAATTGTTACAGCCAAATAATGATGCTGCATAAAGCAGTAGATGAAAACGGATCAATGTTCACACAATTGCTTAGTGGCATAAATTGTGTCTGTCTGATTTGTTCCATCTAAAACATGTCAAATAAAGCACTGCTACAATTAGAAGAGCCACCTAATTGGTCTAGCACACTGAAGAGTAAAAACTAAATCGTCCAAAGTCTGCGAAAAGAATAAGAATACAAATCTTTATAAATGGTACTCAAGCTCCTAATACTTACTTCTTTTTTTTGCATTCTTTCTTTTCATTTCATCTTGTAACTATTGATAATTTTTTTTTTAAGGTTTTTTTTTTTTTCTTCTCATTTAATCTTTTGACTCCCACTTCATCCATGTCCACCCACCCATCCACCATCATCCACTTGACTGTCAGTCTGCCCATATCCACCCAGCAAGCATGTCCCCACATCTTGTATCCATAAAAGCTATTCTGGAAGCTCTGGGCTTTTAAGATGTGTGATTTCCAGTCTGCTGCTTCAGTGGATGTAATGCAATTTCTCAAGTTCTTCAACTTTAGACCCCAAAATGTTAATCCGAAAGGATTTTTCTGTTGAAGTTCCCATGACTTTTTTGTCTCTCTACTCTCAGCTAACACTGAATGTGCATGTGCCCTTTGTGACATAAATGTGTGAGTACACATCAATATCTGTCCCATCCTAGATTTTTCTACCTTAAAAAAAAAAAATTGAACAAAAATGGGCACCATGAATTTTTAGTGCAGTAAACACAAAAGCCAAACAGAACTTTGCAAAAGTGGAAGACACTTATTACTGAACTGTATAATATGGAAGACCAAAAGCAAAAGTGAAAGTGCAAGACAACAGTTTCAGTAATCACTATCAGGTATTGTTAGGGAAAATAAAACAATAATTCATAGCCATTGCCTGGCATTCTAGGAGGCAGTAAGTTAAGATTAAAAATCTGGATTTAATTGTCATGCTTCTTTAAAGACTAGTTTTTCATGGAATATATTTCTCTTTGTTTTGATACGGTATTTATTTCCTAATACAAACTCTTTCACTTCCAAGACTCCATTTTTCAGAATGTCTGGATGTCACGGCTGGCACACTCCACTGCCACTCTTTAACAACCAACATTTTGTAACATAACATTCTCATAAGTATTACATGAACAAAACTTTTCGTAAAAAAAATTAAACATGGGTACTTTAAAAAAAAAATTACCCTAATAGCCCCGCAAATCTAAATCACGCAAATTCTGTTTAAATATTTGACAGCAACGCAATTTGTTATGCACGACTCTCTTTTTGTGTCGATGTATACAACTGATCATTGTGGTCACTGACTTTCCCAAATCTGGAGTCTGGACACTTGCAAAATGAATACCAGCTCCCCACTGTTGCTGCATTTCCCACACTGCCTCTGACAGGCTAGAGAACAGCTGACGAAAAATCTCTGAAAAAGGCTGGAGTCTGGGGGCCACTTTGGCCCCAGTGGAGTTGGGGGGAAGGAGGGGGGGGGGGGTGGGGAAAGCGACCTGGGGGCTGAAGTTCCCTGGCCAAAATGGAATGTAAGCAGTCTAGAAGACTTGTGTCTTGGTCTCTCATGATACGCAAATTACTACGCAGGAAACAAAGAAATCAAAAGAAAATAACTGAACACACACACACACACACACACACACACACACACACATACACACACACAAACAGTACACATATGCGCACATACACACACACACACACACACACACACACACACACACACACACGCACACACACACACACACATATGCCCAGTTGAATTTAATGAATTTCTAGAACCCCTACCTCAAAAAAATAAAAAATTGAAAAAAAAAAAATTAAAAAAAACAAGAAAAAGAAATAAAGAAAAGAACAAAAAACAGGTATTTGTCTCAGCAGCCACGCATATAACCTGGTAATGAAAGAACAATATCTTTTATTTTGGATGTAATCACTGTGCATCTCACTGCTTGCTGTTTGTTACCAAACCCACCACATGACTCATCTGGGCTGCCACACCATCAAATAAAAAGTCTACACATTTTTGTTTCTCTATAATTGGGGGAAAAAAATGGGAAAAGTGTGTGTGTGTGTGTGTGTGTGTGTGTGTGTGTGTGTGTGTGTGTGTGTGTGTGTGTGTGTGTGTGTGTGGTGTGTGTGTGTGTGTGTGTGTGTGTGAAAAACACTGATCTGATCACGAAATCTAGTCTTCTCTGATTGCAGTCCAGTTTTCTTGATGCATCAACATACTTCTTGCGGTACACATGTTCAAAAAGCATTGTTGAAACTACATCGAGCACAGTTTGGCTCTCTTTAATGAAGCGAAAAACTAACGACATGCTATTCCTGGTAAGTTAACTCCCTGATAAGAAGCTGAAAACCGCTGATGGAAATTAGTCACTTTTGTTGTCTTTTGAGTCACTTTTGTTGTCTTTTCAGTCACTTTTGTTGTCTTTTCAGTCCAGTCAAATCTCCAACAGTTGACAAATGTGCCTTCCTCAAACGCCTCACCTTGATTGTGGTTCATGACACACAAGACATTGTATTTTCCCTTAAAAAGAAGCTTCTGCATGACCCAAGCCAGAAAATGGCTAAACAAAATAATAATTGTGTTCACTTATATATTGCCCACCACTAAAAATACTCTGATGAGTGCAAACAAAAGCGCTGCGATGTACCATAACGACCGAAGGCGGCAGTACGCTAAATGTAGAATCATGGAAACCTGGACTGAAAGCGCTGGACTCTCAGTACCAGACCCGGGGTATGAAAGCGTTCCACAATTTTCTTTGTTCAACAGACCCTTTTTTACTTGGACATTCCCTTTTCCTGACTCTGAAAATCAGTTGGTTTTCTCAGTAATCCTCAGATCCAAGGAGAGAGTTCTCTACCCTGATTAAAGTCTGAAGCCAGTGCCTCTGTGGCTTTCGGACTTTTCTTATCAATTCAGTTGTGCCTAAGCAGCAAAATTGTATACGATCATGTGAAACGGAAAGGACCTTACCACTGTCATTCACAAAATCTTGCAAACAACAGCCACTGTCACAATAACCAAAGTCCTCAAAAAGCATACCACAACACTCAGTTTCCCATAAAACACATATGGGGACAGACATGGTCACCTGCAAAGAGCAGAACAGCATTCAACTAGGCGGCGAAGCTGAGTGGAATGATATTATAATAGAACAATACAGTAACATCACATAAGGCAGTAAACAGAGCAACTCACTGCGCACAGCATGAGGTCCCCAATGCCGACGTTGCTGGCCACGAATGACAGAGTGTCATCTCTGACATCAACGAGTCATGGATTGCACTGCAACACAGATTTTCAATTAATGAAATTAAACAAATTAATGACGACAAGAGATACAATAATATTAACGAAGCACATAGGTACACTTTACCTCAAATTTATTTTTCACTTGATAATCATAATGATAATAATCATGATGATGATGATGATGATGATAACAACAACAATAATAACAACAAAAATAATGATGATAATGATCATGATGAAGTGATTTCATGCTGTCCACCCCCCCAAACTAACTAAACTAAGCAGAGCTCCGATCACAGTACAAAGTAAAAGGACACAAGGAAACAAGAAGAAACTGGAGTTAAATGATACATACAGGAACAAAATGTACACATTCCCTGGGCCCTCCCTCCACCACCCCACCCTCCCTCATGTACACACACACACACGAAACCAAATCAAGCAGTATTAATACACACACACACACACACACACACACAGCTCACCCACGTGCGCGCGCACGCACGCACGCACGCACGCACACACACACACACACACACACACACACACACACACACACACACACACACACACACACGCGCGCACGCATGCACGTACACATGCACGCATGCATGCACTCACACACACACACTACACACACACACACACACACACACACACACACACACACACACGCACACATAATTATACACAAACATGCACACGCATGTCTTATATTTCTGTGCCCATGTGGGTAAAAAAAAAAATGCCTTGCCTTGCCTTGCCTTGCCACAGAATAGCAGCACATCTTCCTCCTCATACACATGCAAGACATATATATCTATTCAAGTGTAAGTGCCTGACCTGGTAGGCATGTTGGTTGGTACCTGTGCTAAGAAACAAACGTGTACAAAGGCACCCATGTGCACACACACACGCACACGCACACACACACACACACACACAATCAAATCCACATAAACACCAACATACATACAACACAGACATCAACCCACCACACAGCTTCCTCAAACATGGCAGGATACAGGTGCCTCAGGTAGGCCTTGATGTAGCGGGAAGTTGTGGCCTCACCTACAAGCACAAACATAATAAAACTGAAATAAAATGAAGTGAAACAAATGGAAACTAAATAACAGAGTCAGACACACTTTAATCTATAAGAAAATATCAATGAATCAAACATTATCTGAACCATTTCACTCTCATCACTTCCTTTCCTTGATAGATAACATTGGCCAGCTGCCTTTCTTGCAGATAGTATGTGACACTATAGCACCTTTCAGTGTGACAATATGACAACCACTGCTAACTATGCAGCATTTGATAGAAAATATCATTTGCCTTTAACAGAAGTAGACGCACAACAAACTAAAACATTACAATCTGCATATTCATGCATGCACACACACACACACACACACACACACACACACACACACACACACACACACACACACACACACACACATGTACAAGATCCATTCATCTTTTCCCCTTTTGGGGGCACAGATGAATACAATGAGATATAAATACCTGAAAATCACCACTTTCAATTTTATAGCAAACAACAAATAAACTGATGAAATCTTTAGGAACAATATCCTCATTCAATAAATTCTGCTACAGTAATTCAAGCAGAAAATGAGAACACAAAAAAGAAAGATTTCTTTTTTTTTTTTTCTAGTAACTATTGGGTACAGACTTCCTTCATAGTGGTAATGTATCATGTTTGTGATATTCCATGAAAGAAAGAAATCTATCCCCTGTAACATTCATGACACAATCTGCTTCACGACACAGTCTATCCTCTCTAAGAGAAAAAAATCTTTCCTATTCAGTTCAATTTCCACTCTACGATTAATGGATCAAAATATAGATAATACAATCAGTAGACAAGATATTTATCTATTTTTCTCTGGAAAAAAAGTGTGCAAATTTTGGTAAAGACAAATTATTAGACTCATCTAAATAAAAAACACACACACACACACCACACACACACACACACACACACACACACACACACACAACACACACACAACACAAACACAAACACACACATACACACTCACACACACACACACACACACACACACACACACACACACACACAAAGATAACTCACCTTTCTGAACCAGTTCCTCATTGTCAGTCATGCCAAGTGGTACGGTGGCAACGTCAATGCCCAGTTCTGCTCGTCTTCTCTCTTCTTTCTCAATGTAGGACCTGTCAGCACCACCCTTCATTAAATCTTGAGCCAATCACACACCCATTTGTTAGTGCATGGCCTGCCACACACCAACCAAGCTATCAAATCTACAGCCAGTCACACACATATTTTCCTCTTTCTGACTGAGAATCTATCAACATTACCCCAGCAATCAACTCTACAACCACTCACATACACACATCTCCCCATTCATAATGTTATGACCTGTCAATTCCACCCCAGCTATCAAACTTGTACCGAGTCAAACACTCACTTGCGTGAAATAAATCTAGCTTCATAAAATGTTAAATTATATCTAGTGTATACAACAATATCAAAAAAACATCAATAATAGACCCAATGGTAGTAACAGTAGTAATGCAGCAGAAACCTGACCCCAACTGTAACGAATGAAAATTTTATGACAGATCATTTCCCTCAAACTGTGTTACTGTTTTCAAGCTCTGTAAACTAACCCCTCCCTATTTCAACTAGCAACTGACATATCTATAGTCTGTAATAAAATTTCTATTCCAAACTGGCAAGATAAAATTTGCATGCATTTGTCTCTTAACGTTTGTGACTGACAGTGTTTGTACCGGTGTACATAATTTTTTTTTTCCCCCTATCCCGTCTTCTGTACCACCCAGTGGCATTGCATCCACATTGCTCATTCTGACACCCCCCCACAGCCACAGCCCAGTCCAGCTCGCCACAGTCCTGGCACCAGCAATACACAGGGAGCAGTCAATGTCAAGTCATCAAGATGCAACCCAGCTGAGGAGACACTGCACTGCACTGCTGCCGAATCACTTTGGTGGTGTTCAGTGGTGACTGTTCTGATCCAACATACACAGGACACACCACCTACTAAGCCCTCTACTGACAACAATAACTGCTTAGTTATGGAGCCGGCATCTGTGAGCTTTCCGTCCAGAGAGCGCCACCATGCCCGTCCAATGACAGTCCCCATGAATTTGCCAATACTGGTGACCCTGACAGAATCAAACCATGGCCATAAACATGGAAGGGACATCAAAACTGAAGTCACCATGACAGCAAGGCATGAAGGGCTGCAGAATTTGAGTCTTTCATTCAAATGCTGATCGATGAGGATGACAATGATGAAAATAATGCAATGGATTTCCATCACGGTCTGAGACTGCATGACAGGGCCGTACTCTATGCTTATTTTCATATAATATATTCTGGTGAACCATGCCCAAGAGATAGAGATACCTGCAGCATTGGTCAGGGAATTTGAGCAACACTCTCAGAGATGCATCCATTAAGTGGATGAAACTTGACTGTCCCAACTGAACCCATAACAAATCACCTCTGGATAGGAGCCGGTCAAAGCAGAAAAATTCCATAAAAAATGGCTCTGATTTGAACTGAATCCATGACCTCCCTGTAAAGAGTCTGCGACACTAACCACTTCGCCATATTAAAACTCATGTTGTTTATAGCCCAGACACCATGAGAAGCCATGTCATCTCATCAAACTCAGTTCCCTACGCAGTTGTTTGTTTAAAAATAGATGGAAAAAAAAAGTGGAATAAAAGTCATTAAACCAGATTTTTTACAACACACAAAATAACTGTTTTTAAAATTTGTACTTCCATGAAATGTTAAAATCAGATGAAAAATATTTACCTCCCTCAGGACCTCAAAATTCACATCTCTTGGAACATCTCTGATAAATGCTTTCCTCTAATTTGCTGCAAAATAAGTAAGTCCCATCACTCTGTAAACATATGCTTTATACTATTATAGTGAGTGGTACACATAGACTGCACGACCAAACCTCACCATGGAGATCGATAAAAAGATATGAGTGGGTGTAAAAAAAAGTGTGTTTGATAAGCACACAAATGTTTCCTAATTTCAGCCACCAGTGGCGAATAGCAAACCACTTCAAGATTTGGATGGATTTGAAAGGCTTTGTCTTCATATGGTCCAGTCCTCTTGCCAGGTCTTTGACAGTAAGTCTGGGCTTTCTGTTTCAGAGTAGTGTGACAGAAAGGAACCAGCACAGCTTTTTTTTTTTTTTTTTTAAATTCTGGCATTTCTAGAGCTGATTAGCCACCTCATCTCAGAGCCTTGAACACTGACATGACCAAGCCTTTAATGGTGCACAGGATTAAGCATGATGAGGCAGGAAGGTCTTACAGAACCATAGATAACACAGCCGTAGTTCAATTGGAACAGATCCGTGCCCTGTAAAGGTGTGGAAAACAGTTTTCTTTATCAGCACCTCAGTCCATGCGTGCTACAACTCAAATTGTGTTGACTGCTTTTTGACAACACATGTTTTCAAATCTGGATGCGACTTCTGATGACTTTCTCTCTACCAAAGACTGAATTTGTCATGAAGTTTTCAAGGTTCTTGTACTGAAGTTCTGGTGTGGTTTGTAACTGGTTTGGAATAAAAGACATGTTGGCCCTGCTGGGTAAAGCTGCGAGTCATATGTAAATGAAACTTGTATGAAGGTGTGTGTGTGTGTGTGTGTGTGTGTGTGTGTGTGTGTGTGTGTGTGTGTGTGTGTGTGTGAGTGTGTGAATCATTGTGTGTGTGCATGTGTGTGTGTGTGTGTGTGTGTGTGTGTGTGTGTGTGTGTGTGTGTGTGTGTGTGTGTGTGTGTGTGTTTGAGTGTGTGAGTGGCTTCACTTCTTCACCCAAACTGAAAAAAACAACCTGGTTTGTCTCTAATCATAATTTGACAGAGGTAATAGGAAGCCTGTCTAAAACCTTTAAGTCATGTGCTTTTGAATACCCCCTCCAAATTCACTCTAAATATTTTTGTGGCCTCACAAAAAAAAAAAAAACAAACTCTGAATATATTTTGAAAACATATATCCATTAAAGACAGACAGAAGGGTCATTGACCACATTCGGTCACAGCAGGATACAGTTTTCAACTAAAAGCAGGCTATGCAATATGTGCGTGCCTGCTAACGTCCCCCCCACACCCCCTCTCATTTATGACAGTTCCTGTGTCTAATGTACTTTTAAATGTATCCTTAGTATAATCTGAAGGGTGCAATTTTTACTAGGTTAACTGGTACGGCTACATACAAGATAATCAGAGTGAACAGTTTAAAGAGACAGTGTACAGTTAATGGCACAGTGAAAAAAAAAAAAAACTGCCATGGCCCTGCCCCCTCCTGTTTTTTTTGTACCTGTGTGTGAATGCTGTCTGCAAGGGAGGCAGTGGAGAACTCCTCCCCAAGACGTTTTCCAAAGGCATACAGCTCTGCTCCATAGTTCCTGCACACAAAGGCATACAAAGTTATATGATTCACACACACACACATACACACACACAACACACACACACACACACACACACACACACACACATACACACACACACACCCCTGAAGCTCCTCCAGTTGTGTGTAGGAGTCAAAGTGAAATCAATAAGAAATACAGTGCAAGCTCACAGAGTTAGCAAGCCAACATAGTGAAATGTAAAACCAAAGAGAGGTGAAACGATGCAATGAATTCCTCCTATGATGTTTTGCAAGACAATACAATGTCTGGCTCTACATACAAACATCCAATCACATAAAGCTCACAATCATCCAATGATATAAAGCTCACAATCAGCATTTTACAGGGAGTGGGGGGTGGCGGTGGTGGGGCACCTCTGAACTTTACCTAGATGATTCAGAATAGTGCAGTATCTGCTGCGTGGTAACATGACCTAAACTATACCAGTTTCTTGTGGATTGCCAGTGCTGGGCCTGCAATAGGATGGACTACATGTGGCTAAGTATTGCAAGACATGATCACAGCTGATGGGGAGCAGAGGATGATGGATCATATTTTTCTTATCACACACACACACACACACACACACACACACACACACACACACACACACACACACACACTACCTTAACATTTCTGTATACAGTTCTGGTGTGGGAACTGGTGGAAGAAAAAAAAAAAAAGAAAAATTTTGGGCAGTCTGGGCGCATACTCCCCTGCATGTTGTTTCCAACTCTACATGAAATATGATGCATTCTGAAGCACTCTGGTGCTTGGAAATATGCATTTAGAAACAGCTGAAAAAAAACAGTTGTTTTCAAATCTAATATAATGAGTATCTAAATTGTTGTCAATAGTGCACACCATAAGCCACGTACATGGAGTTACAAAGAGGAGAATGGAGAGAGACAAAGACAGAGAGACAGGGAATTGGGGGTAGGGGAAGGTGGGGGAGGCTTGTGAAGATGGGCAAGTACGGGGTGGGGGTATTGGGGGCTAGATGAAATGATGTCATTCCTGCGCATGGCTATTTTTGTAAGAGGAACGATGAAATTTACTTGAAGATATTAAAAAAAAAAACAACCTTAATTTTCTACAATTTCTCAAGAAACCTAAAAGCTGTTTTTTGCCAGATCAAAGAAGCATATGATCTGACCTTGATCCTAGCTTTACATTCATGTTCACACACACACACACACACACACACACACACACACACACACACACGCATGCACGCACGCACGCACGCACACGCACACACACACACACACACACACACATACACACACACACACACACACACACACACACACTCATACAAAAAGCTTTCAGATGATTAAACAAACTGAAAAAATGCTGTTTGTATCATCCATTAAATTTGAAAGGATCACTTCAAAAGTGATAGAAATTATGTGGATCATCATCAAATAAAAGATACAAAGCCATCCTCTGGATATTTTGCACTGACAAAAAAAAAAAAAAAAAAAAAGATTGCTCAGGCATCAAATTATGAGAAATGAAATGAAAAGGTACTACACTTGCCTACATCTCTACAGCGACTATTGCATATCTGTTCTGAAATCAGCCTCTTCTCTCTTTTTTTTTTTCATCTCAACAAGAAAGCCGATTGGCTGACACAGGGTCTAAGTAAAACATGTAACTTTCTGAATAGCACAGCGACAAAAGTGCCAAAACAACTGACATTTTACTTCACTGGGAACAGCAAAATACATGTGAATTCATGAAATCCTCCCCATCAGGTTGTAGCAACTTAAGTTCCAAACACGGAAATTGGAAGAAGACCTTTGCAAGTGTGTGTACTCTGCAAACATCTGTATATGTATGAATGTGTCTCTCAGGGCTCGAAAACACCTACCCCTCAACTGCCCAGTTGTCCAGAACAACTAAACCTGGCAGTCAAGTGGAATTGGACAACCAGCTTTTGACTGCATCAATGAAAAGGGGTGACTTACAGGTCAGCAGTAGCGCAGACCAACAGCATGCTCTCCTGTCTTTTTCACTTTTGCTGCTTCAACTCCCCCCTCCTCCCTACTCCCCACACCCCCGAAGTATTTCCCCCATTCTTTCCACACACACTACACACAACCCCAACCCACCCCTACCTCAGTTTTTGCTGAGAACAAACTCTGGCAGAGTATAGTCTGACTAATAAAAAGTGTGCTGAATAAAGCATACAGGCATCATTCTTGTGTTAGCATGGAAAACAACAGATCTGTTTCTTTCATCTCTCCCTCTAACCCAAGCATCACATGTGTGCAGAGTACGCCATTGTTGATTTTGGCTGCTGACTCATCACAGCATCACACGTGGTTACTTTTTTTTAAAGTTTTTTTTTTTTTTTCAATCCAAAGAGGACTAGTACAAATTTGGGGGGACAAGCAGATTTTTATTATCTACTCTTTGTTCCCAAGACAACTAAAAAAATCTGGAAATTTCTCACCCTTTCACTGAACACATAAAATGTTAACAACAGGAAAGCTTATCAGGCCATTTAATAATAGTTGATATGAGCATGTGTTAGCTGTATCATGTGATGGTCCATATAATGCATTATACACGCAAAAGTATGACTGTATTGGTGCAAAAGCCATTTCCATGATATTACAATCATCTGTGCTACGCTTAACAAAATGTCTGCTGTTCATCACATGCATCAAGAGAAGGAACAGACATGTCTTAAATGTGTATCAATTACCCCATTCCCTCCTAAACATGATCCAGTCCCGAGTTAAAACACACACAGTCTCCGTACCAGTTGATCCACTCTGAGCGGTGGCGAAGCTTATCAGGTCCCACACGGAGTCGTCGAGCATACAATTCCTTCAGGTAGCTCCGTGCATATCTTTTCACTCCTCTACTACTCTGCAGTGAAGCTACTGGAGGAAAGAAAAAATCAAATAACAAAAACAGTTCCAGTTTCACAAGAGAAAAAAAATCATCAACAACGTTAAAGCAATTTTCAAGAAAAGGCAATGATTTTTATCTTGTGTTCTGAGTTAGGTAACACTGTTGACTTTCTAAATCATACTGAAGTCTTTTTTTTTAGGCAAAAATTCCTCTACTTCATAAATTCCATTCTTTCTGTGGTCTTAACATATTACAACCATTCTCTTTGAACTGAATTGAAAAATCATCACACAGCAAAATCAAGTACAATGTACAAAACAATAAAAACTATATATGCATTCTTTTCTTTATTCCATGTCATTAAGATTTTTTTTTCCTGGTCTGCCAAGTCCACATCCCACAATATTGTGATGTCAGCAACCGTCTTATATAGAAACAAAATAACTGCTTGAACCATTTTGTTTGGTGCTCTTTTGTCAAAAGGTTATTTCTATATGCTCTGTCAAACACAGTCCCACAGTAAACATTACAATTTACCCCAGAGCTGCAGAATGGATCAGCACCAACCCTGTCTAGAATGGCTGTTCTTTTGTCACCCTGACCCTCATCGAAGAAAGACTGACTGACGCCTTCCAACAGCTGAACACTATAATGAGATTTGATGTGTTGATCATGTAGAACCCACTTTGAATACAGACAGATACAGAATACTTCTTGCCAACCTGCACAGATTAATCCAGTGCTGGGAACAAGGTACTGTTTTCATCTCTGTCCATCTGTCTGCAATGTAGTCCAAATAGAACTCTGGTGGATTGTAATTAAGTTTTCAGCCCTGTATATCTGTTCACAGTATCACTCAAAGACCATCAGGTCGACTGTCATCATGTTTTAAGCTCTGCTTGTCTGTACACAGTTCAAAGAGAACTGGATGGACTCTCATTAAGTCTTCACTCTTGTCTTTCTGAGTGTGGTAAAGCTCAAAGATCGTTGGATGCATTGTCATCATGCTTTCAGTCCAGTCTCAAGTCTGTCTGTGCTCAACAGGGCTTCCGGTGGTTAGCTGCACTTTCAGAGGTCCATGCCCCCAACACTGCATCCTGAAGGGTCCTGAGACTCTAAGGACAAAATGTTAAAGGGCACCTGACTCCAAGGGCTGTTACTTTGTTATCATGCCTGAATGTTTGTGACTGTCAAGTCTCCTGTGCTGTTTTTTACTGTTTCTTTTTGAGTTCATCAAAAGGCTCTCTCTCTCTCTCTCTCTCTCTCTCTCTCACACACACACACACACACACACACACACACACACACGCATATGAACAAAAACACAAACTGTCAATAAGATTTTAAAATGTCCTTAATTCAACTGGAACAAGAAATAAACTCTGTTATACTGTCTTGTTACAATGGCAACAAACAAATTCAACATCTTTCAGGCTCTTGTCTACTTACATTTGCAGACTAAAGAAACTTGTGAAAATGTCACTGGACATACAACCTGCTGCTGCATACAGCTTTTGACACAAATTAATTTCAGCAAATTTCTAAAACAAGACAATATACCCTGTGCCACAAACATGTTGAAAGATGATCGGTCTTTATCATCTCAGCTTTCAACACTTTTTACTGTTTTGGCATAAACACAGTACAACATTGTTTGTCTTGAGAATGGTTCATTCAAGGCTGGTTTTTTTTTGTTTGCTGGGTCAGTACACAATGAAACCTCTTTCCATAGAGACTTCCTTTATCAAAAGACTTCCATTGCTCGTGCTTGTACTTTCCCACAGATGAAAACAATTGAGATATGAAACCATTAACAGCCTTTCCTTTCTTCCCCATTCCACTTTGTGCATTGGGTCTGCTCATCATTTCCTGCCACCCTGATGTGAGAAAGGAAAAAGAAAAGTTTCTCAAGTAAAGACACTGTGTCTGGACACTGTCCGTTAGTACATAGCTGATCAGCCCAGACATCAGCAGAGGAGAGAGAGGCTACACAGTTTTCTCCGTCAACAAGATAACTGAAGCAGTTTCCCCAAGGAATGGGTTTCACTCAGCCTCCCACTGGTTCTCAGCATAGTCCTTCAAATGCACTTGTATTCTCTCCAGGAAAGAAATTTTAAAAGGTACTTGAAATAACTCTGCCAACTAACATGGACAAACGAATTACAAGACAAAAACACAATGTATTTCAACCTTTTATATGTCTTCTTCTGGCAAGATAAACAACACTCAGAACAACAAAAATAAACAACAAGCAATCACTTCTCTTGTCATTTTCATGGAATACAGACAAAGAAACAGCCTGTAAGAGAAAAGCAACACTGTGGGAAGTTTTTAAAGGATTTGAAATATTCACAGCCATCTTGCACCAAATGTGAGAAGATAAGTGACTGCTCGTTCTTCATTTTGGCTGTACTGAGTGTTGTTTATCTTGCCTGAAGAAGACCTATAAGGTCGAAACATGTCATGTTCTGTCTTGTAGTTCGTTTGTCCATGTTAACTGGTGGAGTTGTTTCAAATACCTTTCAACATTTGTTCCAATTTCTGCCTGCAGTCACCTCACTTTGCAACTCACTCTCCAGGAAAGGTTGTCAAACAACTCCAAACCAGTTAGGTCGGTAGTACTCCCTCAGGCTACACAGTCCAAGATGGAAGGTCTTCTACCACCTATATTTTCAGACAATTGCAAGCGACTTTCAGGCTATTTCAGGTGAATTCTGGCTTCTGCATGCCCATGCTGACCTAACTGACTGTTCCTCTTGGTTCACTGCAGGGTCCATGGCTCTTTTCTGACAATGTGGATTTTATCTCTACTGATGCTGGTTGACCAACAGGGAGGCACAGACGGAGATGTCACAGCCAGAATCGGCAAGGCAAGATCAGCTTTTGTCATGCTCAAGAACAACTGGGCATCTGGTGAATCATCAGCAGAAGAACTAAACTCCGCATCTTCAACTCCAGTGTGAAGTCAATCCTGCTCTACGGATGCGAGACATGGTGGACAACACAGACGATGCAACAAAAGATTCACATTCTTCAACACCTGTCTGAGGTGCATCTTCTAAATCGGAGAAAGTCAGAATGAGCAATGTGATAGTACTGCTACTGAGAGGGCACAGCAAAGGAGGCAGAATAAGACAGGTATCCTGAAGAAAAGGTAATGAAAGTGTATATTTTACTGTGTACACACACACACACACACACACACACACACACACACATACTATCTAATATATACAGAGAGAGAGAGAGAGAGAGAGAGGAGGGAGTGAGAGAGAGAGAGATAGAGACAGCTGTATAGACAGACAGACAGACAGTCAGACAGACGACAGACAGATACAAACACACAGATAGACAGATAGCCAGGTAGGTATTTAGGTAGATAAATATTAGCCCCACCAACCAAACAAGTTGGGATTCCCTTTCATTTAAATCCCAGTTTTGAGGATGCTGGAGGTATTTGTTGAGAAGTTCCATTGTATCATACTACTCAAACACAGAAGGTTAAATTCTCAGTCTCTTGATGAAAGAAATGCTTTTAGCAATGCCTACTAAATTCATAAACAGTGAATGGAATGTCTGAGGAGGTGATAGAATTTGCTTTTGAGCAAGGGATGGGTGGATAATAAGAGTTACTGTCATTGCCTTTCAGGATACCAGTCTTTTTCCTGTTTTTTTTCTTTTTTTTTTGTTGTTGTTGTTGTTGTTGTTGTTGTTTTTAACCAAGTCGGTGCCACTTCCATTACTCAGACTAATCCATTACACTGTCACACCAAACCCAGATCTGTTCCACTACAAACATCAGAATTTTACTAGATATCAGTAAATCACAGAGGACTTGCATTGTTGCCGAATTACTTCTTAATGTTCTAAGTGCATGACATGACTGAACATGTCTTGCTAATTCAGTAATTGAAGATAGTTACCGGAAGAAACTGTAATGTGGAATGTTGACATTGGAACTGGGACAGGACGAGTTGTGGTGTGACTGTTTATATCGGAGAAAGTCAGAATGAGCAATGTAATGGTACTACTACTGAGAGGGCACAGCAAAGGAGGCAGAATAAGACAGGTATCGTGAGGAAAAGGTAATGAAAGTGACCAGTAATTACCATCTGCAGCACAAAAACACATGGTGGATGTAGTATATTTACTACCTACTGAACCGATACTGTGAACAATGCACACTCAGCTGCTGTGCCAGACTGTGTGACTCAGTGAGTCTTCCCCTTCTGCTGAATCTGGAAATCATACAGCTACTATGTGAGTTGTCTCTTCTAACACAGTTAACATGAATCTGCGGACATGACGTCCAAGTGAAACTGAAAGCCAAATTATTTTTCCTGATTGTTTAATGCACAGAGTTATGAATCTATACGTGGTCATTATTATTAGACGATCTGATGGAGTGATCATACTTACCCCCGTGCGAATAAACAGTATTTTTTGCAAATAGCAGACAAGTGTTTGTTCGGACTACTTGTGAAGTTGTGTTCCTGCTGGGCTGCTGCTTCTGATAAATAATTTGTTGCGGAGCCAGCGTGAGAAGTACTCCACAGAATTTTCAAAACAAAGACAGCGTTAGTCAACAGAAAGGAAGTAAAGATTTTACCTGCACTTGTAATCAAGGCTGGACGTAGAAACTTCTGTGTGCAACCCACTAAAGTGGAGCGAATCAAGGACGCAGCCATTTTGCCAGGGGAAATTATTCTTCAGTCAATTATCGCCCCTGAAAAGTATAGACCTAACGTGATCATCCTTATACAAATTTTGGTATATTGAAATAACTCCACGACTTCATAGGTCTTCTTCAGGCAAGTAAAACAACACCCAGGACAACAAAACTGAAGAACGAGCAATCACTTATCTTCTCGCATTCGGCGCAAGATGGGCGTCAAAATTTGTTTCAATTTCCGTCTGCAGTCACTTCACTTTGCAACTAACTCACAATTTACAGTTTCGGGTCATCACTGAAGCGTCGCAGCTTGGTCGCTTGTAATGTACAGTCCATATTCGCTTCACTACACATGAATCTGAATATTCTATCGTGTTGTTCACCCGATGATTATAAAAAAGTTATTTAACAAGACCAACTTTGTAATTAACCAGTTCCACAAATGTAGGCTATTACTAACCGTATTATTAATCTGTGCGTGGAATGACCTTTCCCCTGACACCATTAACTCATCAGTAAACGCCGTCAAAAATCAAATTGACAAAACAGTTAAGGTGCATGTATCTTCTATTGATTTAGATCTATATTGAGAGGGTGAAAATGTAGTATACACTATGCCTGATTAAAACCATGGGACAGTTCACTATATAGTGATCCAAAATCATATTAATGGACGCTAATACGAGGGTGAAAGGCTTTTAGCCTGTAGCCAAATATTTCTGTGATTCTGTTACATCTGCATACCTCCATTAGACCAAAATGACGCAGAACTATATAAAAAAATAAATAAATAAATAAATAAATAATAGGCCTACTTTGACATACGAACGAAATCCATGTAGGCTTATAAATAAAGAAGTAAACTTAACTCTGTCTTTTGGCCAACTCTGGATTAAAGGTCCTGTGAAGGTGAAGAAAGACTCACTGACCACAGCGGGAAAGACTGTGACCTGGGATTCTCTTCAGAGAGCACGTAAAACATCATGGCGAAAGCTTGGTCGTGCCTGGTGCTGTATTATAGTCGCCTTTCAGCAGAAAAGCAACGATTGAGGCTATGGGATGCACACGGCAGTTGTTTGGCGGTGGCGGTTGTTGTTTTGTTGTTGTTGTTGTTAGTTTTTTTTTTTTTGTTTTTGCCAGTGGGCTCTGCAGTCATAAAATAACAGATGGAACACCCATGGGAACGCTCCCGTGGAGGTTCTGTCGTGTCACATCCAATGGCCATAACAGAACGGCATCTGCCAGGGAGCAATTATGTCCCTTCACGTGTTAAAGGAATGCCCTGTGCGTGCCTACACCCTATGTGAACACAGCGCAGGCTTCCAAGGATGGTGCAGGATTCCTCCCAGCTGACTTGTTCGACAGTTGATGACAGTTCTTCTCTGGGTCCGACCCGCACCTTCAGGTGTATCTTTTTCTTGTCTGCCTTTTGGCCGACTCTGGGGGAAAGGTCCAGTGACAACGAAGAACGACTCACTGACCGACCAGGGAAAGTTCTGTGATGCCCATAACCCTGAAGGAACAACTGCTGCATCTGAGGACTCTCTCCGGCATCACCTCCACCCTCTTCCAAACGCCCATCAATCCCAAGGCTTTTCCCCACAACTAAGCAATTACAGTCCTCCGTTTCAAAGTCTGCAGAACCAGATATCACGTCTCCAGCTCCTAACTGCTGAGGAGTAATCTTGTTGTAAGCATTGGACTTTTTATGAAGTGTTTTTTATTCCTGATGAAGCCCTTGTGGCTAAAGCTCGAAAATAAAAATCGTCCCTGTGGGAAAAGGTGTCCAACTTGTTTAAGTATTCATTTCATCAAATTTAGCTGTTGACGTCATTTTGTTGAGACGCGGTGTGAGTTTTAGTGACAATGCTATCTGTGAAATTATATATATATTATATATACAAGTACATGTGGGATGGGGGATATACTTGCAGGCCTATGTGTGGGACAGGATATGTGTGTGTGTCTGTGAGAGAGAGAGAGAGAGAGAGAGAGAGAGAGAGAGAGAGAGAGAGAGAGAGAGAGAGAGAGAATTGTTGTTGATTGTCATTGGGCTTTTCTTCCTTTTTTTTTTTCTTCAATTCAAGTGAGTGATGTTCCTTGTTTATCCTAAGCTGTAGTCGGGTATTGACGTGATCTGTGTTTTGGTCAGTTACAAATAAAGTTTCTCTGAGGAAGGCAAGATTGCCGAAACCTTAGAGAAAAAGATACAACTTGTTCTTATGTCTTTTGTTGCTGTGATCAACACACACACACACACACACACACACACACACACACACACACACACACACACACACATATATATATATATATATATATATATATATATATATATATATATATAGTGGATATGAAAAGCAACACAGCAAAGAAGAGTGAAGAAAGGAAATCCTGCAATTGTACTAAAAAAAGAACAGTGTCCCTTAAGCAACAAATGCCTCTATAACAACATTGTATACCAAGCCACTTTGACATCAGAAAATAAAAAAGAAACATACATAGAGAAAAATACAAAAACCAAACAGAACTGAGCAAATCTATTTGGAGACTTAAAGACAAAAAAATGAACAATAACGTATCCTGGAAAATCATAAAAAGGGCATCACCATACAACAACATTTCTAAAAGATGCAACCTATGTTCAACAGAAAAATGGTTAATACTATGCAAACCACACTTAGCAACTCTAAATACTAAAGTAGAAATAGTAAACAACTGCAGGCACAAATGGAAATCGTTGTCAGCAAACGCACCCTGAACTGTAAACAACCTGAAAACCGAACAACACGTGCAGCCAATCCGCACGTGTGAACAGTGACATTGGGCCATATAACACCAGCAGTAGACAACCCAAAACCATCCTGAGGAGAGCCAGCGCTCAAAACAGACCTGTCGATTTTAAAACTTCCTTTTACCATTCTGTTTTTAACAGATGTTGCTCTCCAAGGGGTCGAGCATTGTAAGAATTCTATTAAGCATTTTAGTGGTATATATATATATATATATATATATATATATATATATATATATATATATATATATATATATATATATATATATATATATATGAAGGTTAAAATGAAGGTAAAACCCTGGAACACGCTGGACACCGCTCAATGAAGTGTGGGTGCACTGCTGATCCAGAAACTGGCCAGTCAACAAGTACAAAAATAAAAGCAGGCACACCAGCCACACTTGACTTAGTCCTCTGAATTCCCTGGGGAACATAGGGCCGCAACCACACACTCTTCCAGCAGACACGGTTTCGGGAAATCCTCTTCAGCTCGGCCCACGTCATTCGCGGGCCTTCATTTCTGCGTCGGTACTCCTTCGCCATGTCTGCCTTGGTCTTCTCACTTTTCTCTTGCCCTGAGGGTTCCATTCAAGAGCTTGTCTTGTGATGTTGGATGGAGACTTTCTGAGGGTGTGGCCAGTCCATCCCCACTTCCGTTTTCTGATTTCTAATTCTATTGGAACTTGCTTGGTCTT
>JADBJO010010223.1:55000-60000 GCA_016801955.1 Conus betulinus
GGAACTCTTGCAACGTCATCCTCATTATCCTCATCTTCATTTGTCATAAAACGCTCAAATTATCAGAGCTTTCATGGTCTGCCCTCATTAAGGACCTCACCTATGAGGTCCATTGAACAGCCATACCCTTGATGAGGTCGTGTCACTGTTTTCAGTGCCGGCGAGATCATTGACGGACACTGCTGCGTCTCAGGGCGAGGACTCTCACTCACGCTGGCACCACTGCCTGGCAATTATCGTTGTCAGTAGTAGGTATTGTCCTGAGCATGTTGGCATCCAGACAGCTCTGAACTCCGCTGTTCAAAAGAGGCTCGGTAGCAGTGTGTGGTGTCTCCTCTGCTGGGTTGTCTCAAAACGCCTGACATTGACTGCTCCTTGTGTGGCTGCCTGTGTTCAGTTTGCGAGAGGCCAGGGACCCTGGCTGTGCTGTGCCTGGGGAAACCGGAATGAGTGACTTGTGAATAGCTCCAGTGAGAGGCCAGGGAAGACCCCCCCCCCCCCCCCCCCCCCCCCCCCCCCCCCCCCCCCCCCAACCCCCCCCCCCCCCCCCCCCCCCCCCCCCCCCCCCTCTCCTCTTTCCCATATTCTTTCCCTCCCTGAGAAAAAAGGACATTTGAAGCGAAAGAAATGGACATGGGAAGCAAAGGTCATTTTTCAATGTAACCCTTTATAAAAGAAAAAAAATTAAAAGAAAAGGAATTAAAAAAAAAAAAAGAGAGAAAAATCCTCATTATTTGAAATGACTATTCTGCGAATTGACCTGATGTGAATAGCTAGAGGCGCCCCGAACGGGAACGTTTGCTTTCAGTTCCGTCCCTCCCTCTCGCCGGCGTGCACCAGTTAGGAGACAACAATATTAGAGTGCTCTCCCTGTCTAATGCCAGCTGCTTGCAGCCCAACAGATGTACAGCCCTGCTGGCCTGTACCAGTCGCAAGAAAGTTTTTAGGGAAGTCGGGGGATTATGTACAGCCCGACTCGTGTATCATTTTTGTTTGTTTGGGTTTTGTGTGTGTGTCCCATCTTCTGTGCCACCTCGGTGGCATTGCACCCACGCCCCTCATTCCGACCCCCCGCTCCGGCACCGGCAATCCACAGGGAGGAGTCAATGTCAAGTCGTCAAGAGAAAATCCACCGGAGGAGACTTTTTGCACTGCTACCGAGTCACTTCGGTGGTGTTCAGTGGCGCCTGTTCTGATCCAACATATGCCGCCTACTAAGCTCCCTACTGACGACGATAACTGCTTAGTCGTGGAGCTGGCGTGAGTGAGCTCACCCTTTGAGGGCGAGGGCGTCCAACGACGTTCGTCATTTGCCCGACTCCATCAATTTTGCCCGGACCCAGACAGAATCGAACCAAGGCCACATGGAGAGGGCATCGAAACTGAAATCACCATGAGACCAGGGCATGACGGGGCACAGAATTTGAGACTTTTTTTTTTTTTAATGCGCAACGATGAAAATGAGGATGGTGAAGATGATGCTACGGATTTCCATTCCGGTCTGAGACTGCATGACAGGGCTGTGCACTACGCTTCCTTTGATAATATATCCCGGCGTCAACAAGGCCCGAGAGACAGAAGCCTGCAGTGTCGGTAAGGAGATTTTAGCAATGCTCACAGAGGCATATCCATTGAGTGGATGAAAACTCGACTGTGTGGTCCAGCCTTCCTAACTGACTGACCCCGTAGCAAACTCAGCTCTGGTTCGGAGCTGGTCGGGGCAGAAAAATCGCACATGCCTCTGATGGGAATCGAACCGGCGACCTCCCAGCCGGGAGTCTGCGGTGCTAACCACACACCACGACGGCTGGTCATGTATGATTGTTTTGTGCAGATGAAGAGACAGAAAGGGGTGTGTGTGTGTGTGTGGGAGAGAGAGAGAGAGAGAGTTCGAAACGCCCAGTTTTCTGTTTCGGTTTCTGTCCGTTTGACACCCACCACTCTTTGTCACGAACAGGGCCAAGGTCGTCTGTCGTGGCTGCGGATAACAAAGGACAACTTGTCTGTGTACCGTCATTGTTTCTGTTGAGTCAAATCTCACTACAAAGATTGAGCCTTTGTCATTGTGTTAGTTAAGTCGCTTACTCTTCCGTCATGTTTCCGGCGGTCGTTTTTCGGTTCATTGACTGTAACTCAAGGTGACTGTTTCCCACGGGCAGTCTATAAGTAATGGCTACCATCCGGTTTCACTGCAACTGATTGACGAACGGCTCGCTTGTTGCTCTGTGAGTGACTTGTTTAGAAGAAGAATTAGGTGATTGTGATGATAGGTAGTGGTGGTAGCTGGTGTTAGTGTTAGCGGCACACTGTTGATATAAGAAGCGGTGGAAAAAACTCCCACGCTGGAAAGAAAATGCTAAATGCATCGCATTGTAGGCCCACGTTAGGTCATCGGTGAATAATGAACGTTTTGTGTGCCCACGGAAGCGAATCGCAACAGACACTGTAACAACATCAAAATAGAGGAAAAACCCTCAATGTTGATCATGTGATTTTCCTTCTCCACCGGTTACCCCCCGTCCTTCGCCTACGCACAGGAAAAATCAGTCTCACTGGGTCAGCAAGTTGTCGACTCTCTCCTTCAGTTCCCTAGACACCCCCCCTTTCCCCCACTCCCGCGTATACCCCCCCTCCCCCCCCCCCCCCCCCCCCCCCCCCCCCCCCCCCCCTTTCTTGTTCTCCATCACCGAGCTCCTTATATTCCCCTCCCACGCCATACCGCCGCTTTCATCTCATTGCATCCTACCACACTACCCTTACCCGCCCCCCCCCCCCCCCCCCCACCCCCCCTCCCGTATCCAGTTGACAAAAAGGCAAGGCGAGGTCAGGTGGGTCGCAGACGAAGTTTGGAAAAGGCTGGTTGAGTGTACGAGGTTTCAGTTCGTCTCTCAAGGCAACAAGGTGTTTGACCTCTGGGCAAGTCTGAACACCATTCAAAACAAAACGTTGTGCAATGTGTTGCTCGCGTAATGTTCATAGTACAAAAGCGACGGGTGTGCGCACTTCCGGTGCATTTTTTTTTTTTCTCCAGACGTTACAAACCAAGAGAGCACGAAAAAAGACTGTCAATGAAGAAAACCCACTGTTGGTTTTCGACATTAGCATTCTCCTGACGAAGGGCATCTAGGAAGCGGGCGTTTCTTCGTCTTCTTCTTTCTTCTTCTTCTCTCTCTCTCTCTCTCTCTCTCTCTCTCTCTCTCTCTCTCTCTCCCATATCTTATTTGTGACATCCATAGAAAGCATAAAACAACTCGTCTCCTTCGTATTGTAAATTGAAAAAGACGCGTTACTTTGCGCCTTGTTTTGTGTGTTGATTGGCAGTAGGCTTACTTAAGACTGACTGCGCACTCATACACACATACACCCTCCCTCCGCGGGCACACACATGCGCGCGCGCGCGCGCGCGCGCACACACACACACACACACACACACACACACACACACACACACACACACAACCACACACAGCAAGTGAAAAGTAGAACTATGTAATTATAGAGTTCAAGGTCTGCCATGAATGTCCTGATGTGTGTCAGATGTTTGCCTTTTTTTTTTTTGGGGGGGGGGGGGGGGGGGGGGGGGGAGGGAAGGGGGTGTTTCTACAATCAACAAAAAGTCCATATATATAGATACAGATAGTTACATATATGGAGAGAGAAACACACGCGTGCACACACGCGCGCGCACGCACTTACGCATGCGCGCACGCACACACACACACACACACACACACACACACACACACACACACACACACATGCGCGCACACACACACGAAAAAATAAAGATTTTGTGCCCTTGTTTTCATTTTTTTGACTCTCAAATACGCAAAAGGGACTCAAGATCAACTGACTACTTCCAAGAAAGATAATGCGTAATAACATGTTATCGCGAAAGTAAGTTGGATATAGTTGAAGTCGACTTCTAACTGATAGACCGTATAGATAGCTGTACAAGTGATTGAATTCTGTAGTCCGTGATAATAAATTGGCCAAACGCCGGAAGGAAATGTGTTCATAAAGAAACGAACCAGGGGCAGCGTATACCGCACGGATCTCCATACTGCACTCAGTGACTGGTACTGTGACAAGAACATTCTTGTGTGATATTTTGCGGGTTTAATGAGCACTTTTTGTTTTCTTGTTCTTTTCCTGTGCTTCTTTGTCTTGGATAATGAATCGTCGTTTTTCGTTACTCGCTTATTCAAGTCTGAACCGTTGAAATGTTTGCTGGTGCGGGATATAAAGTGGTGACAGTAAAGATGTAGCTGGACTTTAGAGCTGGTGGGATATGAAGACGCTGGCATGTTCATAGTGTTTGTTGGGATGTAGAGCGAGTGGGAATATAGAACTGTAGGAATATTGTGCAAGTATGAATACAGAGCTGGAGAAACAGAGAGCAGTGGGAATGCAGAACAATGGAAATTCTCACCGTTGGAAACGGTGGGAATATAGAACGGCAGAAACATACGAGGAGTGGACATACAGAATGTAGACCAGTGGGAGTGTAGAGCGGTAGAAACATAGATCAGCGGGAATGTAGAAAAGTGAGTATATAGGGTAGTGAGAATGCAGAGCGGTGAGAATATCAAGTGGTAGAAATTCAAAGAAGGATTATAGGGCAAAAGGATTATTGAGGGATGGGAACCTAAGCAGCAGGAACGCAGCCATGGAAACACCGAGCTGTGGGAATATAGAGCTTTGGAACCATACAGCAGTTGGAGTATAGATTTAAAGAGAGACAAGACTTCAGAATATAGAGCAGCTTTGATACTTGAAGTTCAATGTAGAGCTGTCGAAACGTGGAGCAATAGGAATATACAGTTGTTTGCATTTGAGCAGTGGGAACATAATATTATATTGAGCAACGGAAGACGGTTTGTGGAGACCCCGACCTGTTGACATGTAGACGTTAGAAAAGTAGCCGTTAGGAACACAGAGCCAGTGGAACACAGGCTTGTAAGAGCACAACCTGGTCCGTCTACATGGTTGTTGTTTAA
>JADBJO010010223.1:67500-70000 GCA_016801955.1 Conus betulinus
TGGAAAGATGGTGTGTATGTGTGTGTGTGTGTGTGTTGGGGCGGGGGGGGGGGGGGGGTGGTGGTAGTGAGTGGGTGGAGGACCGGGGGGCGCGAAGGTGAGGGTGCAGCTGGGGTGTTTCATTGGGGTAACAATTAATACTTTTTTTTTAAAAACCAGCACACAAAGAATTAAACATATATACATTGACACGAGAGTTAAGGTGTTTTTTTTCTAAACAACAAATAAAAAAATTAAACATATGTCCATGCATTTCGGTGACATTTGACGTGCGATTTTTTTTATTATTATTTTTTATTCATTTAATTATTTATTTATTTTTACAAATTTTGCATTAATGTAGATCTAGAAGGGAGTGACTTTGGGATCTCAAATGAGCCAAACTGACAAGAGTGCTGTAGGTGAAACGCGTGTTATATACAGCATAAAGTTATGAAGCGTGCAGAGGATGCCGTTATGTTGCGCAAGGTTTTGCGTCCCGCTTTTCAGACGTAGTTCCAACATGTCAGTTCCTGTTGCTCATTTTCTTTGTCATTGTTGCTGTGATATTCATATCATCAACTTCGTTGTTGTCTTCGTCGTGGTTATCATCATTTATCACTACCGGCAGATACTTATTTTGCTGCTTCTTCTTCGTTCTTCTATTTGCTTATCTTTATCTTCTTCTTCTTTTCTTTGTTCTTGTTTCTGTTTCTGTTTCTTCTTCTTCTTCTTCTTCTTTCTTCTTCTTTCTCTTCTCCTCTTCTTCGTCTTGTTGTTGTTGTGTTGTTCTTCTTTCTTCTTTCTTTCTTCTTCTTTCTTCTTCTTCTTCTTCTTCTTCTAGTTCTCTTCTTCTTCTTCCCTGAGGTAGAATATATCTTGAAAGGAAGACAGCAGGAAATAACTAGCCGCAGTTCATGTCGGTCTTACAAACAGCATCAGTTTCTTTTCTTTTCGACCTTGCAGTCGCCTTCTTTCCGTCCCTCTTTCTCCCATATTATACATCTTTTTCACGCACTGTTCTGCCGTCTGCCTTCTCCTCAGAGCTTTTCATCTTTGTTTCTTTCAATGAACATTTGCTTTAAAGAAACGTACAGAAAAAAAAGAACTGTTCACATTCATGCAACATTTTTGACGTGGAAACAGGACACCACACACACACCCTTCCCTCACCCCTTCTGCCCCAAAGAAAATTTTTCCTTTTTTTTGTTTGTTGTTGTGAGGGTGGTACAGTTACTGTTATTGCTGTTATGAAGAACATGTAGACACCGAATCAAATGAAGACCCATGACGTTTGCAACATACAAGTATGCACGCATGCACAGAGACACACACACAGACACAGACACAGACACGCACACACACACACACACACACACACACACACACACACACACACACACACACACACACACACACACAATCCACACGCACGCGCACGCACGCACGCACACACTCCCATGCTCTTCTCTTTCTCTCTCTCCTTACCAGGTGGAGACTCTGTACCTGGACCACAACAACTTCGTGGTGCTGCTGGCTGAAGACTCCTTCTCCAACCTGACCCACCTGACCCACGTGTACCTGCGGAACAGCCAGATCCAGAAAATCCAGGTGGGCACCTTCCGCAACCTGCCGCTGCTCAAAGAGCTGTACCTGACCAACAACAGGATAGCCCACCTTCCGCCTCTCGCCTTTCAGGTGAGGAAGACAACTTGGGTGGGGGATGGGGGAGGGGGTTGAATGGATGGGAGGGGCGAGCTGGTTTTGTTCAGTGGTCATCTGGGATGTGTTGTTGTCGTTGGTTGATGACTGCTGAGGGCGGGGGGGGGGGGGGGGGGGGGTGCAGAAGGAAGGAACTTGTCGGAATGTCTTCAGTGATGCCCGTACAGCCTACTACTGGCCCAGAAGGTAGAAGGCAGACGGCATGGAAACCGGCGCCGAGAAGACCCAAGTCCGTGGCCAGCCGCATCACCACCATCAGGTCTGAGAGATTCATCCACAGACAGAAGCTACAATCGGTTGAATAACTCGGGTACCTGCCATCCATCATTGGCGATAATGGACCCAAACCAGAAAACCCATTCAAGGGCAGCAGAGGCGACCACAGCAGTGGCCAGATCATTATAACCTGTATGGAAGGACAAGGAGATCTGCATGAAAGGCAAGATCAGGCTCCTGCGTGCATTGGTATGGTCTGTTTTCCTGAACGCATGCGAGACATGGACCCTCACAGCATACCTGGCCAGAAGAATCCAAACTCTGGAAAGATGTTACTACGTGATACTTGTTGCAGAGGGAGGCGACTGCACGCGGAAATCTAAACAAACTTGAAAAGTTATTGATAATGCAACGCAAAAAAAAAAAAAAACAACCTGTAGACAAACGATTCACAGGACAAAACACGACCCGTTTCGACCTCTTAGGTCTTCTGAGGCAAGACACAACAAACTCAGGACAACGAAAATGAACGAGCAATAACGAGCACACACTGTTAGTCAGACAGACTGATACATCATCCATT